>JAIUJO010000329.1:55000-64178 GCA_023846275.1 Vanilla planifolia | reverse complement strand
GAAGAAGAGGAATGAAAGGTGGAAGAAGAAGAACTACTAGTAGTACAAGAAGAAAAAGAAGAAGAAAAAGAAGAAAAAGATTGAGAAGAAGAGGACAAATAAGACGAGGTAGAAGAAGTAAAAGAAGAAGAATAAAAAGAAGAAAAAGAAGAAAAAGAAGCATTAGGAATTAGGGATAAGTGATTTAGGATTAATGATTAGGGATTAAAGAATTGTGATTAGAGATTAGGGATTAAAGATTAAGGATAATAGATAAAATATTAGAGATTAGAGATTAGGGATTAAAGGATTAGGTCATAAAGATTAGGGATTAAGTATTAGGGATTAGAGATTTGCGATTAAAGATTAAGGATTAGGGATTATAAATTATGAAAGAAGTAGAGTAAGAAGAAGAAGAAGAAAAAGAAGTAGAAAAGAAGAAGAGGAAATAGTAGTAGTAGTAGTAGAAGAAGAAGAAGAGGAAGAAGAAGAAGAAGAAGAAGAAGAGGAAGAAGTAGAAGAAGAAGAAGAAGAAAAAGAAGGAGAATAATAATAAAAAGAAAGAAGATGACGATGATGCTAAAGAAGATAAAAAAGAAGAAGAAAAAGAAGTTGATGATGTTGAAGACAATGAAGAAGAAGAAGTAGAAGAAGAAAAAGGAGAAGAAGAAGAAGAAGAAAGGGATGAAGAAAAAGATTATGATGATGATGATGATGATGATGAAGATGATAAAGAAGAAGAAGAGGAAGAAGAGGAAGAAAAAGAAGAAAAAGAAGAAGAGGAAGATGAGGAAGAAGAGGATGAAGAAGAACAAGAAGATTTGGAGGAAGAAGAAGAAGATGAAGAAGAAGAGGAAGAAGAAGGGGAAGAAGAAGAAGAAGAAGAATAGAAGAAGAAGAGGAAGAAGAGGAAGAAGAAGAAAAGGGAGAAGAAGAAGTCAAAGAGGAAGAAGAAGAAGTCAAAGAGGAAGAAGAAGAAGAAGAAGAAGAAGAAGAAGGAGAATGGGGAGAAGAAGAAGAAGAAGTAGAAGAGGAGGAGAAGGGGAAGAAGAAGAATAAGAAGAAGGATATGAATAAGAAGAAGAAGAATAGAAGGAGAAGAAGAAGAAGAAAATGAAGAAGTCAAAGTAGAAGTAGAGGAGAAAGAAGGAAATGTGAAAAAAGAAAAAGAAGAAGAAGAAGAAGTGAAGATAAAGAAATAGAAGAAGTAGAGAAGAAGAAGAAGAACAAGGAGAATGAGAAGAACAAGAAGTAGAAGCAAAAAATGAAGAAGTAGAAGAGGAAGCAGAAGGAGAAGAAGAAGAAAAGACGATGATGATGGTGAAAAAGAAGAAGAAGAACAAGAAAAAGAAGTAGAAGATCAAGAGGTAGAAGAAGAAGAAGAAAAAAAAGAAGACGAAGAAGAGGACGAAGGAGGAGGAGGAGGAGAAGGAGAAGAAGAAGAAGAAGAAGGGTAAGAAGAAGAAATGGAAAGAAGAAGAAGAAGAAGAAGGAGAAGAAGAAGAAGAAGAGGAAGACGAAGAAAAAGAAGAACAGGAAGAAGATGAAAAAGTTGATGAAGAAGATGAAGAAGAAGAATACAAAGAAGAAGAGTGAGAAGAAGAATAAGAAGAAGAAGAAGAGGAGGAGGATGAAAAGGAAGGAGAAGAGAAAGAAGAAGAAGAAGCAGAAGAAGAAAAAGAAGGCGAGGAAGAAGAGAAGAAAGAAGAAGAAGAAGATGAGGAAGAAGTAGAAGAAGAAGAAGTTGAAAAAGAAAAAGAAGAGGACGAAAAGGAAGAAGAAAAGGAAGAGGAAGAAGCGAAAGACGGAGAAGAAGAGGAACAACAAGAAGAGGAAGAAGAAGAAGAGGAAGAAGAATTAGAGGAAGAAAGAGAAGAAGAGGAAGAAGAAGAAAAAAGTGAAAAAGAAAAAGAAGAAGAAGAAGAAGAACAATTAGAAAAAGAAGAAGAGGGAAATGAAGAACACGAGAAAGAAGTAGAAGAAGAAGTAGAAAAGATAAAGAAGAAAAAGAAGTAGAAGAAGAAGAGGGGGAAGCTGGAGAAGAAGAAGAGGAAGACGTGAAATAAGAAGAAGAGAAAGAAGATGGGGAAGAATATTAAAAGGAAGAACAAGAACAAGAAGAAGAAGATAAAGAAGAAGAAGGAGAAGAAGAAAAAGTAGTAGAAGAAGAAGAAGAGGAAGAAGAAGAAGAGGGAGAAGAAGAAGTTGAAGAAGATGGAGAAGAAGAGGAAGAAGTAAACAAAGAAGAAGAAGATGAAGAAGAAGAGGAAGAAGAAAGAAAGGAAGAAGAAGCAGAGCAGAAAGAAGAACAAGATGTAGAAGAAGAAGAGAAAAACAAAGAAGATGAAGAAGAAGAAAAAGAAGAGGAAGAAGAAGATGAGGAAAAAGAAGAAGAATAAGATGAGGAAGAAGAACAAGAAGAAGACAAAGAGGAACCAGAAGAAGAACAACAACATGTGGAAGAAGAGGAAGAAATGGAAGAAGTAGAAGAAGATGTGAAAGAAGGGTAAGAAGAGGAGGAGGTACAAGAATAAGAAGAAGAAGAAGTGGGGGAAGAAGAGGAAGAACATGAAAAAGAGGAACAATAAGAAAATAAAAAAAGGAAGAAGAAGAAGTGCAAGAAGCATAAGAAGAATAAGAACAAGAAGAGGACTAAGAAAAAGAATAAAAAGAAGAAGAAGAAGAAGAAGAAGAAGAATAAGAAGAAGGAGAAGAAGAAGAATAAATAGGATAAGAAGAAGAAGAAGAAGAGGAATAAGAAGAAGAACACAACAATTTGAAAAAGAAGAAGGAGAAGAAAAAGAAGAGGAAGAAGAAGAAGAAGAAGAAGAGGAGCCAATAGAGGAAGAAGAAGAAGAGGAAAAGAAGAAGAAGAAGAAGATTACAACAAAGAAGAAGAAGAAGAATAAGAAGTAGAGGAAGAGGAAGAAGAATAAGAAGCACAATTAGGAGAAGAAGTAAAGAAAGAAGAAAAAGAAGAAGAACTAGAGGAAGATGAGGAAAAAGAGAAGAGAAAGAAGATGAAGAAGAGGAAGAAGAAGAAGCAAAAGAACAAGTAGAAGAGGAAGATGAAAAAGAAGAAGAGGAAGAAGAAGATGAAGAAGAAGAAGAATATAAAGAAGACGAAGAAGAAGAAGAAGAAGAAAAAGAAGAAGAAGTCAAAGAAGAAGAAGAAGAAGATGATGAGGAACAATTAAAGGATGAAGAAGAAAAAAAGAAATGAAGAGAAAGATGAAGAGGAAGTAGTACAAGTACAACAAAAAGTGCAAAAAGATGTAGAAGAAGAAGAAGTAGAGCTAGGAGAAGAAGAAGAGGAAGTAGAGGTTGAAGAAGATGTAGAAGAAAGAGAAGAAGAAGAAGAGGAAGACGAAGAAGAAGAAGAAGAAGACAAAGTGGACGGAGAAGAAGAGAAGGAAGAAGAAGAGGAATAAGAAGAAGTAAAGGAAGAGAAAGAAGAAGAACTAGAGTAAGAAGAATAAAAAGAAGTAGAAGAAAAGGAAGAAGAAGAAGAAGAAGAGGAGGAAGAAGAAGATGTGGAAGAAGAAGAAGAAGAAGAAAATTTTGAAGGAGAAGAATACGAAGAAGAGAAAGAAGTAGAAGAAGAAAACGAACAGGAAGAAGGACAAGAAGTAGAAGAAGAAGAGGAAGGATAAGAAGAAGAAGAAAAATAAGAGGAAGAAGAAGATGAAGAAGAGGGAGAAAAACAATAAGAGGAAGATGAAGAAGAAATACAAGAAAAAGAAGAAGAAGATGGAGAAGAGCAAGATGAAGTGGAAGGAGAAGAAGATGAAGAAGAAGAAGAAGATGATGAAGAAGATGAAGAAGTGGAAGAGGAAGAAGAAGAAGAAGAAGAAGAAGATGAAGAAGAAGAAGAAGAAGAAAGGGAAGAAGAAGAGGAAAAAGAAAAAGAAGATTAAGAGGATGAAGAAGAAGATGAAGAAAAAGAAGAAGAAGAGAAAGAAGAGGAAGGAGCAAAAAAAGATAAAGAAGAAGAAGAAGAAGAATAATAAGAAGTGGAATAAGAAGGAGAAGAAGAACAGGAGGAATAAGACGAAGAGTAAGAAGAAGAAGAAGAAGAAGAAGAACAAAAGGAAGATGAGGAAGATGAGGAAGAAGAAGAAGAAGATGATGCGGAAGAAAAAGAAGTAGAAGAGAAAGAAGAAGAAGAAGAAGAAGAAGATGAAGTTGATGTAGGAGTGGGAGAAGATGAAGAGGAAGAAGAAGATGAAGTGGAAGAAGAGGATGAAGAAGAGGATTGGAGGAAGAACAATAAGAAGAGGAGGAAGAAGAAGAAGAAGAAGAAGAAGAAGAAGAATAAGAAAAATAAGAAGAAGAGGAAGAACAAGAAGAAGTAGAAGAAGAAGAAGAAGAAGAAGAAGAAGGAGAGGAAGAAGAAGGAGAAGAAGAAGTTGAAGAAGAAGAAAAGGAAGAGGAAGAAGTGGAAGAAGTAAGAGAAGTGTAATAAGAAGAAGACGTTGATGAAGAGAAGATGAAGAAGAAGATAAAGAAGATGATGAAGAAAAAGAAGAATTAGAACAAAAAGAACAACAAGAAGTAGAAGGATAAAATGAAGAGGAAGACGAAGAAGAAGAAGAAGAAGAACAATTAAAAGAAGAAGAAGATGAAGAAGAAGAAGGAGAGGAAGAAGAAGAAGAAGAAGAAGAGGAAGGAGAAGAAGAAGAGGAAGAAGAAGAAGAAGAAGAAGAAGAAAAAGAAGTTGAAGAAGAAGAAAAAGAAGTAGAAGAAGAAGAAGAAGAAGAAGAAGAAAAAGAAGAAGAAGTGGAAGAAAAGGAAGAGGAAGATAATGATGAATTAGAAAAAGAAGAACAAGAATAAGAAGAAGAGGAAGAAAAGGAAAAGAGGTATAGAAAGAAGAAGAAGAAGAAGAAGACGAAGAAGATGAAGAAGAAGAAGGGAAAGAAGAAGAAGGAGAAGTGCAAGAAGAATAACAAGATGAAGAAGATGAAGTAGTAGTAGTAGTAGAAGTAGAAGAAGAAGTAGAAGAAAAAGAACAAGAAGAACTAGAAGAAGAAAACAAAGAAGAAGGAGAGTAGTAGTAGTAGTAGAAGAAAAAGAATAATAATAACAAGAGGAAAGGGAGGAAGAAGAAGAAGATGGAGAAGAAGATGGCGAAGAAGTGGAAGTAGAAGATGTAAGAGAGAAAGAAGAAGAAGGAGGAGTAAGAGGAGTGGAAGAACTAGAAGAAGAAGAAGAAGGAAATGAAGGAGAAGAAGTCAAAGAAGGAGGTTGAGGCTAAGAAGAAGAAGAAGAAGAACAATAACAAGATGGGGAAGAAGAAGAAGAAAAAGAAGAAGAGGAAGCAGAACAAGATGAAGAAGTAGGAAATGAAGAAGAAGAATAAGAACTAGAAGAAGAGAAAGAAAAGAGAAGAAGAAGAAGAAAAAGAAGTTGAAGAAGAAGAAGAAAAAAAAAAGACAACGAAGAAGAAGAAGAAGAAGAAGACGAAGAAGAAGAAGGAGAAGAAGAAGAAGAAGAAGAAAAAGGTGAAGAAGAAGAAGAAGAAGAAGAAGAATGGCAAGAAGAGTAAGAAGAAGAAGAAGTGCAAGAAGAAGATGAAAAGAACAAGAAGAAGAAGAGGGAGAAGAAGAAGAAGAAGAAGAAGAAGAACAAGAGGAAGAGGAAGAAGAAGAAGAAGAAGAATAAGAGGAAAATGAGGAAGAAGAGTAACAAGAAAAAGAAGAAGATAAGGAAGAAAACGAAGAGCAAGAGGAGGAATAAGAAGAAGAAAAAGAAGAAGTGGAAGAAGAAGGTGAAGAAGATGAAGAAGAGGAAGATTAAGAAGGGAAGTAGAGGAAAAAAAAAAAGAAAAAGAGGGCAAGGAGGTAGAAGAAGAGGAGGAGTAAGAAGAAGAAGAAAAAAAGAAAAACAATAATAAGAAGAAGAAGAAAAAGAAGAATAAGAAGAAGAAAAAGAAGAAAAAGAACAAAAAGGAACAAAAAAGAAGAGGAACAAGAAAAGGAAGAAGAAGAAGAAGAAGAAGAAGAAAAATTATTTAAAGAGGAAGTAGAAGAATGAGAGGAAAAAGAATAAGAAGAAGAAGAAGGCGAAGAAGTAGTAATAGAAGAGGAAGAATAAGACGAGGAAGATGAAGAAGAAGAAGGAGGAGGTGAAGGATAAGATGGAGAAGAAGAAGAAGAAGAAGAACAAGAAGAAGAAGTTGAAGAAGAAGAAGAAGAGGAAGAAGAAGATGTGGAAAAGATGGGAGAAGTGGAAGAAGGAGAAGAAGTAGAAGTAGAAAAGAAGAAGAACATGATGAAGAAGAAGACGAAGGAGTAGAAAAAAAGAAAAAAGAAGGAAAATGATGTAGAACAAGAAAAAGAAGAACGAGAAGAAGAAGATCAAGAAGAAGAAAAAAAAGAAGAAGAAGAAAAATAGGAAGAAGGAGAAGAAGAAGGAGAAGAAGAAAAAGAAGTAGAACAAGAACCAGATGAAGAAGATTAAGAAGAAATAGAAAAAGAAGAAAAAAGAGAAGAAGAAGAAGAAGAAGAAGTAAAAGAAGTCGAAAAAGAAGAAGAAGAAGTAGAAGAAGAAGAAGAAGAAGACAAAGAAGAAGAAGAAGTAGGTGAAGAAGATCAAGAAGGAGATGAAAGAGAAGATGAAGAAGAAGAAGAAGTAGAAGAAGAAGAATAAGGAGAAGAAAAAGAAGAAGAAGAAGAAGAAGAAGAAGAAGAAGAAAGGGAAGTAGAAGAAGAAGGAGAAGAAGAAGTAGAAGAAGGAGAAGAAGGAGAAGAAGAAGGACAAGAAGGAAAAGAAGAAGAAGAAGAAGAAGAAGAAGAAGAAGAAGAAGAAGAAGAAGAAGAAGACGAAGCAGAAGAGGAAGAAGAAGAAGAAGAAGAAGTAGAATAAGAAGAAGGAGAACAAGAAGAAGAAGAAGAAGAAGAAGAAGGAGAAAAAGAAGGTGGAGAAGAAGAAGAAGAACAAGGAGAAGAGGAAGAAGGAGAAGAAGAAGAAGAAGGAGAAGAAGAAGAAGAAGATGAAGAAAGAGAAGAAGAAGGAGAAGAGGAAGAAGAAGAAGATGGAGGAGGAGGAGGGGAAGAAGAAGAAGAAGATGAAGAAGAAGAAGGAGAAGGTGATGGAGAAGAAGGAGAAGGAGGAGGAGGAGAAGAAGTAGAAGAAGAAGAAGAAAAAGAAGAAGAAGAAGAATATGAATAAGAAGAAAAAGAAGAGGAACAAGAAAAGGAAGAAGAAGAAGAAGGAGAAGAAAAATTATTTAAAGAGGAAGTAGAAGAATGAGAGGAAAAAGAATAAAAAGAAGAAGAAGGCGAAGAAGTAGTAATAGAAGTGGAAGAATAAGACGAGGAAGATGAAGAAGAAGAAGGAGGAAGTGAAGAATAAGATGGAGAAGAAGAAGAAGAGGAAGAAGAAGATGTGGAAAAGGTGGGAGAAGTAGAAGAAGGAGAAGAAGTAGAAGTAGAGAAGAAGAAGAACATGATGAAGAAGAAGACGAAGGAGTAGGAAAAAAGAAAAAAGAAGGAAAGGGAAATGATGTAGAACAAGAAAAAGAAGAATGAGAAGAAGAAGATCAAGAACAAGAAAAAAAAGGAGAAGAAGAATAGGAAGAAGGAGAAGAAGAACAAGGAGAAGAAAAAGAAGTAGAAATAAAACCAGATGAAGAAGATAAGAAGAAATAAAAAAAGAAGAAAAAGGAGAAGAAGAGAAGAAGAAGAAGTAAAAGAAGTCAAAAAAGAAGAAGAAGAAGTAGAAGAAGAAGAAGAAGAAGAAGAAGACAAAGAAGAAGAAGAAGTAGGAGAAGAAGATCAAGAAGGAAATGAAAGAGAAGAAGAAGAAGAAGACGTAGAAGAAGAAGAATAAGGAGAAGAAGAAGAAGAAGAAGAAGAAGAAGGGGAAGTAGAAGAAGGAGAAGAAGAAGTAGAAGAAGGAGAAGAAGGAGATGAAGAAGGAGAAGAAGGAAAAGAAGAAGAAGAAGAAGAAGAAGAAGGAGAATAAGAAGAAGAAGAAGACGAAGCAAAAGAGGAAGAAGAAGAAGAAGAAGAAGAAGAAGAAGAAGAAGAAGAAAGAGAACAAGAAGGAGAAGAAGAAAAAGAAGGAGAAAAAGAAGGTGGAGAAGAAGATGGAGAAGAAGAAGGAGAAGAGGAAGAAGGAGAAGAAGAAGAAGAAGGAGAAGAAGAAGAAGAAGATGAAGAAAGAGAAGAAGGAGAAGAGGAAGAAGAAGGAGGAGGAGGAGGAGGGGAAGAAGAAGAAGAAGATGAACAAGAAGAAGGAGAAGGTGATGGAGAACAAGGAGAAGGAGGAGGAGGAGGAGGAGAAGTAGAAGAAGAAGAAGAAGAAGAAGAAGAAGAAGAAGAAGAAGAATACAAATAAGAAGAAAAAGAAGAAAAAGTGTAGGAAAATGAGAAGAAGACCAATAAAAGAAGATGAATATGATGAAGAAAAAGAAGAACAAGAAGAAGAAGAAGTAGAAGAAGAAGAGGATGAAGAGGAGGAGGAAGAAGAAGGAGAAGAAGAGGAAGAAAAGGAAGAAGAAAAAGAAGAAGAAGAAGAAGAGGAAGAAGTGGAAGAAGAAGATGAAATAAAAAGAAGAAGAACAAGAAGAAGAAGTGACAGAAGAAGAAGGAGAAGGAGAAGAAGAAGAAGAAGAAGTAGTGGAAGAAGAAGAAGATGTCAAAGATGGAGAAGGAGGGGAAGAAGAAGAAAATGATGAAGAAGAAGAATAGGAAGGGGAAGAAGAAGAGGGAAAAGATGATGATGAAGAAGAAGAAGAAGAAGAAAAAGAAGAATAATAAAAGCAAGGAAAAGAGTGGAAGAAGAAGAAGAAAAAAAAGAAGAAGCAGAAGTAGGAGAAGTAGAAGAAGAAGAAGATGAAGAAGAAGAAGAAAAAGAAAAGGAGAAGAAGTGGAAGATGAGGGAGAAGTGGAAGAAGAAGAAGAAGAAGTACATGAAGAGAAGAAGAAGAAGAAGAAGATGAAGAAGATGACGAAGCAAAAGAAGAACAAGTACAAAAAGAACAACAAGAAGAAGAAGGATAAGAAGAAGAAGAAGAATAAGAAGAAGAAGAAGAATTAAAAGAAAAAGAAGAAGATGAAGAAGGAGAGGAAGAAGAAGAAGGAGAAGAGGAAGATGATGATGAGGAAGAAGAAGAAGAGGAAGAAGAAGAAGAAGAAAGAGAAGAAGAAGAAAATGAAGATGAAGAGGAAGAAAAAGAAGGAGAAGAAGAAGA
>JAIUJO010000329.1:32500-45000 GCA_023846275.1 Vanilla planifolia | reverse complement strand
GAGGAAGACAAAGAGGAGGAACAAGAAGAAGAGGTAGAGGAGATGGATTAGGGATTAGGGGTTAAGGATTAAGAATTAAGAATTAAGGAGGAGGTTTAAAGATTAGAGAATATAGATTATAGAATCAGGGGGGAGGGATTGAGGATTAGAAATTAGGTATTGGGGATTATGGATAAGGGATTAAGGAGGGTGATTAGGTATTAGCATTTAGGAATGGGGATTATGGATAAGGAATTAAGGATTTGGCGTAGGGATTAAAGATTATTGATTAGGGAGTAGGCATTAGAGAATAGGTAATAAGGATCAGGGATTACATATTAGAGGTGAGGGATGAAGGGTTACTGATTAGGGATTAAGAATTATTGATTATAGATTAAGGGATTAATCATTAAAGATAAGAGATTTAGGATTAGAAATTACAGATTAAGAAAAAGGGATAGGAATTAGAGATTCATGATTAGGGATTTAGGATTTAAAATTAGGTATTAGAGATTAGGAATTAGATGTTAAGGGATTAGGATTAGCGTTAGGGATTACAAATTATGCTTTAGAGATTAGGTATTTTTGATTAAGGATTAGGGATTATGGATTAAATATTAGAGATTAGGGTTTCTAGATTATATATTGTAGATTGAGGATTGTGGATTAGAAATTAAGTATTAGGGCTTATCGATTACATATTAGGATTTAGGAAAAAAAGATTAGGGAATAAGGTTTAGATTTTAGAGATTAAGGATGGATTAAAGATTAAGTATTAAGGACTAGGGATTAAGCATTAGAGAATAAGGAGAAGGAAGAAAGAAGATGGAAAAAGGTAGAAGAAGAAGAAGTAAGAAACATGAAGAAGGAAGAAAAAAGAAGGAAAAAGAATGAAAAAGAAGAAAAGTAGAAAAAGAAGAAAAGTAGAAAAAAAAGAAGAAGAAGAAGAACAACAATAACAAAAGGAAGTCGAAGAGGAAGAATAAAGAAGATAAATGAAAGAAGAAAGAAAAAAAGAAGAAGAAAGAAAGAATAAGGAAGAAGAAAGATGGAAGGAAAATGAAGAAAGAAGAAGGAAGAAGAATGAAGAATGAAGAAAGTATAAAGAAGAAAGAAGAAGGAGGAGGAGGAAGAAGAAGAAGAAAAAGGAGGAGGACATGGAGAAGGAGGAGGGGAAGGAGAAGGAGAACAAGAAAGAGAAGGAAAAAGAGATGCATAGGAAGAAGGAGAAGGAGGAGAAAAAGGAGAAGGTGAAGGAGAAAGATAAGGGGAAGGAGAATAAGAAGAAGAAGAAGGAGTAGAAGGAGAAGGAGATAAGAAGAAGAAGAATAGGAAGTAGTAGTAGTAGAAGAAGAAGAAGAAGAAGAAGTAGAAGTACAAATAGAAGGAGAAGAAGAAAAAAAGAAAAAGAAGAGGTAGAAGAAGTATAAGAAGATGATGATGATTAATAAGAAGAAAATGAAGAAGAAGAGGAAGAAGTAGATGGAGAAAGGAAGAAGAGGAAAAAGAGAAAAAAGAATAAGAAGAAGAAGAAGAAGAAGAATAGGAAGACAAAGAGGAAGAATAAAGAAGAAAGGTTAAAGAAGAAAGAAAAAAGAAGAAGAAAGAATGAACAAGGAAGAAGGAAGCTGAAAGGAAGAAGGGAGAAGGACGAAGGAAGAAGAATAAAGATAAAAGACAGTACATGGAGGAAAGAAGAAGGAAGAAGAAGAAGAAGAATAAGAAGTAGGAGAAGGACGTGGAGAAGGAGGAGGGGAAGGAGAAGGAGAAGGAGAAGGAGAAGGAGATGCATAAGAAGAAGGAGAAGGAGAAGGAAGAGAAGAAAAAGAAGGAGAAGGTGAAAGATGAGGGAAAGGAGAATAAGAAGAAGTAGAAGCAATAGAAGGAGAATAAGAGCAAGAAGACGAAGAAATAGAAAAAGAAGAAGAGGAAAAAGATGAAGAAGAAGAACAATAAGAAGAAGAAGAGGAAAAAAATAAGAAAAGAAGAATAATGAGAAAAAGAGGAAGGAAGGAAAAGAGAAGAAGAGGAAGAAGAAGAACTTGAAGAAGAACTAGAAAAAGAAGAAGAGGAAGAAGTAATTAGAGATTAAGGTTATGGGATTAAGCATTATGGATTAGGGAATAGGGATTAAGGAGTAAATAGTAAGGATTAAGGATTAGGGATTGTGGATTAGTTATTAAAGGATTAATGATCAGTAATTAGAGATTAGAGATTAAAACTACTAAAGAATATGAATTAGGGGTTTAGGAATATGGATTATGAATTAAAGAATAGGGATGAGGGGTTTAGGATTAGAGATTACTAATTAGGGATTTTAGATGTAGGTTTAGGAATTAAAGATTAAGAATTAATGATTAAGCAATTATAATTAAGATTAAGGACTAGGAATTAGAGATTTGAGATTAAGGAGGGGGACAAAGGATTTGGGAATATAAATTATTGATTAGGGAGAGAGGGATTAGATATTTGAGATTAGGTATTGGGGATTAGGGATTTGTTACTAAGCTTTAGGGATTAGAGGTTAGGGTTATGGATTAAGGATTACAGATTAGAGATTAGATATTATGTAGTACCAATTAGGGATTATAGTTTAAGGATTAAAGATTATAGATTAGAAAGTAGGGTTTATAAAATAAGTAATAAGGATTAAGTATTAAGGGTAAGGGTTAGAGATTAGGGAATAGTGATGCTGGGTTAATGATTAGGGATTATGGATTAAAGATTAAGAGATCATTTATTAAAGATTAGGGACTTAAGATTGAGGGTTATGGATTAGGGAATAAGGACTAAGGATTAGGGATTACAGATAAGTTATTATGATTTTGGATTTTGGATTAGATATTAGAGATTAAGGATTAGGATGAGAATTAAGGATTAGAGAAGAAGGATTTTGGATTAGGGACTAGTGATTAAGGATTAGGGATTAATGGTTAAGGATTACATATTAGAGATTAGGTATTATGGATTGTATATTAGGTTTTAGGAGTAAGGTATTATAGATTATGTTTTAGAGAATAGATATTAAAAAATAGAGATTAGGGATTAAGGATTAAAGATGGATTAGAGATTAAGGATTAGGAATTAAGAATTAGGAATGAGAGATTAAAGATTAGGGCATAGGGATTAGAGATTAGGGAATACAGATTACGAATTAGGGAGGAAGGGATTGAGGATTAGATATTAGGTATTAGGGATTATGGATTATAGAAGGAGGGATTAGGTATTTAGCATTAGGGATTAAGGATTGTGGATAACCAACTAGAGATTAGGGTTTAGGGATTAAGGTTTACTGATTAAGTAATAGACATTAGGGAATAAGTAATAAGGATTAAGGATTAGGGATTAGGGATTAAAGATTAGAGGTTAAGGAATAGGCTTTAGAGAATAAGAATTTAGTATTAAGGATTAAGAATGAACTAGGGATTAAGGATTAAAGATTACGATTAGAGATTAGGGAATAAAGAGAAGAAAGAAGGAAGAAGGGAGAAGAAGAAAGAATAAAGAAGAAGAAGGAAGAAGAAAGAAGAAAGAATGAAGAAGAAGAACAAGAGGAAGAAGAAAAGGAAGAAGAAGAAGAAGAAGAAAAGGAAGAAGAAGATGAAGAATAAAGAAGAAAGAAGAAAGAAGAAAGAAGAAAGAGGAAAGAAAGAAGGAAGAAGGAAGAAGGAATGTAGAAGGAAGAAGGGAGAAGGATGAAGAAAGAAGAAAGAGGAATGAAGAATGAAGAAAGAAGATTAAGGAGGAGAAGTATAAGGAGAAGGAGGAGGAGGACAGCAAGAACGAGCAAGAGAAGAAGAAGAAAAAGAAGTGGAAAAGAAAGAAGAGGAAGAAGAGGATGTATAGGAAGAAGAAGAAGGAGACAAAGAATAAAAAGAAGAGAAAAAAGAAGAAGAGGAAGAAGAAGTAAAAGAAGGGGAACAAGATGAAGAAAAAGAAGGAAAAGAAGAATAAGAGGAAGAAAAAGAAGAAGATAAAACAGAAGAAGAAGAAGAAGAAGAAGAAAAAGAAGAAGAAGAAGAAGCAAAAGATTAAGAAGGAGATGAAGAAGAAAAGGAAGAAGTTGAAACATTAGAAGTAGAAGAAAACAAAGAAGAAGCAGTGGAAGAAGAAGAATAAGAAGTTGAATAAGGACAATATGTAAAAGAAGTAGAGGAAGGAGTAGAAGAAGAAGAAAAGAGAGAAAGAGGAAGGAGAAGAAGAAGAAGAAGAAGAAGAAGAAGAAGAAGTAGAAGAAGAAGTAGAAGAAGAAGTAGAAGAAGAAGAAGAAGGAGAAGAAGAAGAAGAGGAAGAAGAATTAGAATATGAGATAAGGAAGAAGAAGGAGAAGAAGTAAAAGAAGAAGAAGAAAAAGATTAAGATCTAGAAGACGAAGAAGAAGAAAAAGATGATGAAGAAGAAGAAGATGGAGAAGAAGAAGAAGGAGGAGGAGGAGGAGAACAAGAAGCACAAGAAGAAGAAGTAGAAGAAGAAGAAGAGGAAGAGGATGAAGAGAAAGAAGAAGAAGAAAATGAAGAAGTCAAAGAAGAAGAAGAAATAGAAGAATATGAGGAGGAAGAAGTAGCAGAAGCAGATAAAGAACAAGAAGAAAAAGAAAAGAGAAAGTCGAAGAAGTAGAAGGAGAAGAACGAGAGGAGGATGAGGAAGAAGAGGAAGAACAAGAAGAAGAAGACGAGGAAGAAGGAAAGGAAGAGGAAGAAGAAGGGGAAGAAGATGAATAACTATAGGAATAAGAAGAGGAAGAAGAAGAGAGAAAGACGAAGAAGAAGAAGTAGTAGAAGAAGAAGAAGTAGAAGAAGAAGAAGATGAAGAAGAAAAAGTGCAAGAAGAAAAAGAAGAAGAAGAAAAATAAAAGAAGAAAAAGAAGTAGAGGAGGAAGAAGAAAAAGAACAATAATTAGAAAAAGTAGAAGAAGAAAATCAAGAAGAAGAGGAAAAGGAAGAAGAAGAAGTACAAGATGAATAAGAAACAGAATAATAAATGGAAGAGGGAAAAGAAGGAGAAGAAGAAGAGGAACAAGAGAAAGAAGGGGAATAAAATGGCATAGCAGTAGAAGAAGTAGAAAAAGAAGAAGAAAAAGAAGAAGAAAGAGAAGAAGAAAAAGAAGAAGTAGAATACAATGAAGAGAAGAAGAGTATAAAGTAGACAAGGAAGAACATGAAGAGGAAGAAGAAGAAGAAGAAGAAGAAGAAGAAGAAGAAAAGGAAGAAGCAAAAAAAGAAGTAGAACAAGTAAAAGAGGAAAATAGAGAAGTAGAATAATAAGAAGAGGAGAAAGAGGAAGGCAAGGAAGGAGAAGAAGGGAATAAAAGGAAGAAGAAGAAGACGAAGATGAAGATGAAGAAGAAGAAGAAGAAAAAGAAGAGGAAGAAGAAAAAAAGATGAAGAAGAAGAAGTGGATGAAAAGTAGTTGAAGAAGAGGAAGAGGAACAATAAGAAGAGGAAGAAGAAAAAGAAAAACAAGAAGAAGCAGAAAAAGAACAAGTAGTGAAGGAAGTAGAAGAAGAAGAAAAAGGAGAAGAAGAAGAAGAAGAAGGGGAAGGAGTAGAAGAAGAAGAAGAAGATAAAGAAGATAAAGAAGAAGAAGAAGAAGAAGAAGAAGTGAAAAAAGAACAGGGAGAAGAACAAGTGGAACAAGTGGAAGAAGAAGAAGAAGTAGAAGAAGTGAAGAAGAAGAAGAAGAAGAAGAAGAGGAAGAAGCCACAGAAGAAGAAGAAGATGATGATGGTGATGAAGAAGAAGAAGAAGTAGAAGAGGAATTAGAAAAAAGTAAGAAGAAGATGAAGGAGAAGAAGAAGAGGAAGAAGAACTACAAGAAGAAGAGGAAGAAGAACTACAAGAAGAAGAAGAAGAAGAAGAAGAAGAAGAAAAAGAATTAGTAGTAGTAGTAGTGCTTGTAGTAGCTATAGAAGAAGAAGAAAAAGAAGAGGAAGAAAAAGAAGAAGAGATAGATGAAGAAGAAAAAGAAGGAAAAGAAAAAGAAGAAAAGGAAGAAGAAGATGAAGAATGAAAAAGAAGAAGAAGAAGAAGAAGAAGTAGAAATCGAAGTAGAAGAAGAAGAAGAAGAAGAAGAGGAAGAAGAAGAGGAAGAAGAAGAAGATGAAGAAGAAGAAGAAGAAGAAGAAGGAGAAGTGTATAAAGAAGAAGGAGAAGAAGAAGAAGAAGTTGAAAAAGTAGAAGAATATGAAGAGGAAAAAGAAGAGGAAGAAGAATAAGAAAAGGAAGAAGAGGAAAAGGAGGAAGAAGAAATTGAATAAGAAGAAGAAGAAGAACAAGAGGAAAAGGAAAAGAAAACGATGAAGACAAAGAAGAAGAATAAGAGTAAGAAGAAGAAGAAGAAGAAGAAGAAGAAATAGAAGAAGAAGAAGAAGAAGAAGAAGAAGAAATAGAAGAAGATGATGAAGAAGGGGAAGATGAAGAAGAAGAAGGAGAAGGAGAAGAAGAAGAAGAAAAAGAAGAAGAAGAGGTAGAACTAGAAGAGAAGAAGAAGAAGAAGAAGAAGAGGAAGAAGAAGAAAAAGAAGAAGTAGAATTAGAAGAAGAAGTGGAGGAGGAGAAAGAAGAAAAAGAAGAAGAGGAAGATAAGCAAGGTGATCAAGAAGAGGATGAAGGAGAAGAAGAAAAAAAGGAAGAAGAAGAAAAATAAGTAGAAGAAGAAGAGAAAGAAGATGATGTTGAAGAAGACGAAGAAGAAGAAGAAGAAGGAGAAGAATAATTAAATAAGGAAGAAGAGACAGAAACATATAAAGAAGATGAAGAAGTACAAGTGGAAGAAGAAGAGGAGAAAGAAGACGAAGAAGAAGATGTAAATAAAGAAGAGGAAGAGGAGATGAATTATGGATAAGGGATTCAGGGTTAGGGATTTAGGAAAGAAGGATTAGGGATCGAAGACTATGGGTTAAAAGTTAGGGAGATGGGTTTAAAAGATTAGGGTTTACGCATTAGGTATTAGGGATTAGGGATTAGGGACTTAGGAGTTAGCAATTAAGTTTTAGGGTTTAGGTGTTATGGATTAGGGATTAGGGATTAGTGACTAAAGATTATGTATCAGAAATTAGAGATTATGCATAAAGGGATAAAGTATTAGGGATTAGAGATTAGGAATTAAGAATTAAGAATTAAATATTAATTATTAAGAATTAAAGATTAAAGATGATAAAGGGATAGAGATGAGATATTAAGGATTAATAATAAAAAATTATAGATTAAGGATTAAGGAGTAGGGATTAGGTATTAAGGATTAGATTTTAGGGATTACAGATTAGAGGTTAAAAATTAAAGATTAGGGATTAGACATTAAGAATGGATTAGGGATTAAGGATTAGGCATTTGAGAGAAGGAAGAAGGAAGAATAGAGAGTAAGGAAGAAAGAAGATGACAGAAGAAAGAAGGAAAAAGAAAGAAAGAAGATAAAGGAGAGGAAGAAGAAGAAGAAAAAGAAGTAATTGAAGAAGAAGAGGAAGAAGAAGAGGAAGAATAAAGAAGAAAGAAGGAATAAGGAAGAAGGAAAAAGGAAGATGGAAGAAGGAAAGAGGAAGGAAGAAAGAAGGAAGGAGAATGAAGAAAGTGGAAAGTAGAAAGAAGAAAAGAGAATGTAGAAAGAAGAACAAGAAGAAGAAGAAGTAGAAAGAGAAGGAAGATGAGGAGAAGAAGAAGGAGAAGGAGAAGGAAAAGGAGAAGGTGAAGGAGATGGAGAAGGAGAAAGGGATGGAGAAGTAGTAAGAGAAGGAAAAGGAGAAGGAGAAAGAGAAGGAGAACGACAAGGTGAAGAACAAGAAGAAGACGAAGAAGAAGAAAAAGAAGAAGAAGAAAAAGAAATGGAAGATGAAGAAGAAGAGGACAAGGAAGAAGAAGAAGAAAAGAAGACAAAGATGTAAAAGAAGAAGAAGAAGAAGAAATAAGGGAAGAAGAAGAAGAAGAAGAGGAAAAGGTTGATGAGGAAAAAGAGGAAAATGAGGAGGAAGAAGAAGAAGAAGAGGAAGAAGAAGAAGAACAGGAAGAAGAAGAAGAAGAAGAAGAGGATGACAAAGAGGAGGAACAAGATGAAGAGGAAGAGGAGATGGATTAGGTATTAGGGGTTAAGGATTAAGAATTAAGAATTAAGGAGGAGGTTTAAAGAATAGAGAATATAGATTATAGAATAGGGAGGGTAGGATTAAGGATTAGAAATTAGGTATTGGGGATTATGGATAAGGGATTAAGGAGGGTGATTGGGTATTAGCATTTGGGAATGGGGATTATGGATAAGTAATTAGGGATTTAGGTGTAGGGATTAAAGATTATTGATTAGGGAGTATGCATTAGAGAATAGGTGATAAGGATGAAGGATTACATATTAGAGGTGAGGGATGAAGGGATTAATGACTAGGGATTAAGAGTTATGGATTATGGATTAAGGGATTAATCATTGAAGATTAGAGATTTTTTATTAGGAATTACAGATTAGTGAATAGGGATTAGGAATTAGTGGTCATGATTAGGGATTTAGGATTTAAAATTAGGTATTGGAGATTAGAGATTAGGAATTAGAGGTTTAGGGAATAGGATTTGCATTAGGGATTACAGATTGTGGTTTAGAGATTAGAGATTTGTGATTAAGGATTAAGGATTATGGATTAAATATTAGAGATTAGGGCTCCTAGATTATATATTATAAATTAAGGATTGCATATTAGAAATATGTATTAGGGCTTAAGGATTAGAGATTAGCGTTTAGGAAAAAAGATTAGGGAATAAGGTTTAGATTTTAGAGATTAAGGATGGATTAAAGATTAAGGATTAGGGATTAGGGATTAGTCATTAGAGAATAAGGAGAAGGAAAAGGTAGAAGAAGAAGAATAAAGAAACATGAAGAAGGAAGAAAAAAGAAGGAAAAAGAAAGAAAAAGAAGAAAAGTAGAAAACGAAGAAGAAGAAGAAAAGGAAGATGAAGAGGAAGAATAAAGGAGATAAATGAAAGAAGAAATAAAAAAAGAAGAAAGAAAAAAAGAGGAAGAAAGAAAGAGTAAGGAAGAAGGAAGGTGGACGGAAAAGGAAGCAAGAAGAAGGAAGAAGAGTGAAGAATGAAGAAAATATAAAAAAGAAAGAAGAAGGAAGAAGAAGAAGAAGAAGAAGAAGAAAGAGAAGGAGGAGGACATGGAGAAGGAGGAGGGGAAGGAGAAGGAGAAAAAGAAAGAGAAGGAAAAGGAGATGCATAAGAAGAAGAAGGAGGAGGAGAAAAAAGAGAAGGAGAAGGAGAAAGATAAGGGGAAGGAGAATGAGAAGGAGTAGAAGGAGAAGGAGGAGAAGAAGAAGAAGTACAAAAAGAAGGAGAAGAAGAAAAAAAAAGAAAAAGAAGAGGTGGAAGAAGAAGTAGAAGAAGATGATGATGATTAATAAGAAGAAAATGAAGAAGAATAGGAAGAAGTAGAAGGAAACAGGAAGAAGAAGAGGAAAAAGAGGAAAAGGAAAAAGAAGAAGAATAAGAAGAATAGGAAGACAAAGAGGAAGAATAAAGAAGAAAGATTAAAGAAGAAAGAAAAAAGAAGAAGAAAGAATGAACAAGGAAGAAGGAATCTGGAACGAAGAAGGGAGAAGGAAGAAGGAAGAAGAATAAAGAATGAAGAAAGTAAGAGGAAGAAAGAAGAAGGAAGAAGAAGAATAATAATAAGTTGGAGAAGGACGTGGAGAAGGAGGAGGGGAAGGAGAAGGAGAAGGAGAAGGTGATGCATAATAAGGAGAAGGAGAACGAAGAGAAGAAAAAGAAGGAGAAGGAGAAAGATGAGGGAAAAGAGAAAGAGAAGAAGGAGAAGCAATAGAAGGAGAAGAAGAAAAAGAAGACGAAGAAATAGGAAAAGAAGAAGAAGAGGAAAAACAAGAAGAAGAAGAACATTAAGAAGAAGAAGGGGAAAAAGAAAAATAAGAAAAGAAGAATAATGAGAAAAAGAGCAAGGATGGAAAAGAGAAGAAGAGGAAGAAGAAGAACTAGAAAAGGAAGAAGAAGAAGAAATTAGAGATTAAGATTTTGGGATTAAGCATTATGGATTAGGGAAGAGGGATTGAGGAATAAGTATAGGGATTAAGGATTAGGGATTGTAGATTAGTTATTAAATGATTAATGATCAATATTTAGAGATTAGAGATTAAGGCTTAACTACTAAAGATTATGAATTAGGGGTTTAGGAATATGGATTATGAATTAAAGAATAGGGATAAGAGGTTTAGGATTAGAGATTATTGATTAGGGATTTTAGATGTAGGTTTAGGAATTAAAGATTAAGGATTAAGGATTAATGATTAAGCAATTATAATTAAGAATAAGGACTAGGGATTTGAGATTAAGGAGGGGGACTAAGGATTTGGGAATATAGATTATTGATTAGGTAGAGAGGGATTGAATATTTGAGATTAGGTGTTGGGGATTAGAGATTAGGTATTAAGGATTTGTTACTAAGCATTAGGGATTAGACATTAGGGTTATGGATTAAGGATTACAGATTAGAGATTAGAGATTATGGATTACCAATTAGGGATTATAGTTTAAGGATTAAAGTCTATAGATTAGGAAGTGGGGATTATAAAATAAGTAATAAGGATTAGGGATTAAGGAGTAAGAAAAAGGATTAGGGATTAGGGATTAGTGATGTTGGGATTAGGGATTATGAATTAAAGATTGAGAGATTATTTATTAAAGTTTAGGGATTTAAGATTGAGGGTTATTGATTAGGAAATAAGGACTAAGGATTAGGGATTAGAGATAAGTTATTATATTTTGGGATTTAGGATTAGATAATAGAGATTAGGGATTAGGATGAGAATTAAGGATTAGGGAATAGGGATTTAAGATTAAGGACTAGGGGTTAATGGTTAAGGATTACTTATTAGGAATTTGGTATTATGGATTGTTGATTAAGTTTTAGGAATAAGGTATTAGGGATTAAGTTTTAGAGAATAGATATTAAAAATATAGATTAGGGATTAAGGATTAAAGATGGATTAGAGATTAAGGATTAAGAATTAAGAATTAGGAATAAGGGATTAAAGATTAGGGCATAGGGATTAGAGATTAGGGAATACAGATTACGAATTTGGGAGGGAGGGATTGAGGATTACAGATTAGGTATTAGGGATTGTGGACTATGGATTATAGAGGAAGGGATTAGGTATTTGGCATTTGGGATTAAGGATTATGTATAACCAACTAGAGATTATGGTTTAGGGATTAAGGATTACTGATAAGTAATAGGCATTAGGGAATAAGTAAAAAAGATTAGGGATTATGGATTAAGGATTATGGATAAGAGATTAAAGATGATAGGATTAATGATTAGGGATAAATATTGATTATTAAAGATTAAGGATTTAAAATTAGGGATTATTGATTCAAGAATATGGATAAGGGATTATGGATTAGAGATTAATAAATAGTGATTCTAGATTTAGGATTAGATATTAGAGATTAAACATTAGGGATTAGAGATTAAACGATTAAGATTAGGGTTATGGATTAGAGATTAGTGGTTAAGGATTAAAGATTAGAGATTAAGGATTAAAGATTAGGGATTAGGGATTATAGATTATAGATTAGGGAGTAAGGATTAGGAATTAAGTGTTAAGGATTAGGGATTAAAGATTAAAGTTTAAAGAATAGACTTTAAAGATTAAGAATTTTGTATTAAAGATTAAGAATGAATTAGGGATTAAGGATTAAAGATTAAGGATTAGAGATTAGGGAATAAAGAGAAGAAAGAAGGAAGAAGGGAGAAGAAGAAAGAATAAAGAAGAAGAAGGAAGAAGAAAGAAGAAAGAATGAAGAAGAAGAACAAGAGGAAGAACAAAAGGAAGAAAAAGAAGAGAAAAGGAAGAAGAAGATGAAGAAGAAAGAAGAAAGAAGAAAGAAGAAAGAGGAAACAAAGAAGAAGGAAGAAGGAAGAAGGAATGTGGAAGGAAGAAGGGAGAAGGATGAAGAAAGAAGAAAGGGGAATGAGGAATGAAGATTAAGGAGGAGAAGTAGAAGGAGAAGGAGGAGGAGGACCGCAAGAATGAGAAAGAGAAGGAGAAGAAAAAGAAGTGGCAAAGAAAGAAGAATAAGAAGAGGACGTATAGGAAGAAGAAGAAGGGGAAGAAGTATAAAAAGAAGAGGAAAAAGAAGAAGAGGAAGAAGTAAAAGAAGGGGAAGAAGATGAAGAAAAAGAAGGAAAAGAAGAAGATAAAGAAGAAGAAGAAGAAGAAGATGAAGAAGAAAAAGAAGAAGAAATGGATGTAAAAGATTAAGGAGAGGAAGAAGAAGAGGAAGAAGTTGAACCATTTGAAGAAGTAAATGAAGAAGAAACAATGGAAGAAGAAGAATAATAAGTTCAATAAGGAGAATAGGTAAAAGAAGTAGAGAAAGGAGTAGAAGCAGAAGAGAAGAGAGAAAGAGGAAGGAGAAGAAGAAAAAGTGGAAGAAGAAGAACAAAAGGAAGAAGAAGAAGAAGTAGTAGTAGTATTATAAGAAGAAGGTGAAGAAGAAGAAGAGGAAGAAGAATTGGAATATGAGATAAGGT
>JAIUJO010000329.1:0-27500 GCA_023846275.1 Vanilla planifolia | reverse complement strand
ATGGAGAAAGAGGAGGGGAACAAGAAGGAGAACATGAAACTGAAGGAAAAGGAGATGCATAAGAAGAACGAGAAGGAGGAGAAAAAAGAGAAAGAGGAGGAGAAAGATAAGGGGAAGGAGAATAAGAAGAAGAAGACGGAGTAGAAGGAGAAGGAGAAGAAGAAGAAGAAGAAGAAGAAGAAGAAAAAGAAGTAGAAGTACAAAAAGAAGGAGAAGAAGAAAAAAAGAAAAAGAAAAGGTAGAAGAAGAAGTAGAAGAAGATGATGATTAATAAGAAGAAAAAGAAGAAGAAGAGGAAGAAGTAGAAGGAAAAAGGAAGAAGAAGATGAAAAAGAGGAAATAGAGGAGAAAAAGAAGAAGAAGAAGAAGAATAGGAAGACAAAGAGGAAGAATAAAGAAGAAAGATTAAAGAATAAAGGAAAATGAAGAATAAAGAATGAACAAGGAAGAAGAAAGGTGGAAGTAAGAAGAATAAAGAATGAAGAAAGTACAACGAAGAAAGAAGGAAGAAGAAGAAGAAGAATAAGAAGTAGGAGAAGTACGTGGAGAAGGAGGAGGGGAAGGAGAAGGAGAAGGAGAAAGATGAGGGAAAGGAGAATGAGAAGAAGGAGAAGCAATAGAAGGAGAAGAAGAAAAAAAAGACGAAGAAATAAAAAAAGAAGAAGAAGAGGAGGAAGAAGAAGAAGAAGAATAATAAGAAGAAGAAGAGGAAAAGAAAAATAAGAAAAGAAGAATAATGAGAAAAAGAGCAAGTAAAAGTGAAGAAGAGGAAGAAGAAGAACGAGAAGAAGAACTAGAAGAAGAAGAAGGAGAAGAAGTAATTAGAGATTAAGGCATTGGGATTAAGCATTATGGATTAGGGAATAGGGATTTAGGAATAAGTAATAGGGATTAAGGATTAGGGATTGTGGATTAGTTATTAAAAGATTAATGATCAATAATTAGAGGTTAGAGATTAAGGGTTAACTACTAACGATTATGAATTAGGGGTTTAGAAATAGGGATTATGGATTAATGAATAGGGATAAGGGGTTTAGGATTAGAGATTATTGATTAGGGATTTCAGATGTAGGTTTAGGAATTACAGATTAAGGATTAATGATTAAGCAATTATAATTAAGATTAAGGACTAGGAATTAGGGATTTGAGATTAAGGAGGGGGACTAAGGATTTTGGAATATAGATTATAGATTAGGGAGAGACGGATTAGATATTTGAGATTAGGTGTTGGGGATTAGGGATTAGGTATTAGGGATTTGTTATTAAGCATTAGGGATTAGAGGTTAGGGTTATGGATTAAGGATTACAGATTAGAGATTAGAGATTATGGATTTCCAATTAGGGATTATACTTTAAGGATTAAAGATTATAGATTACGAAGTGGGGATTATAAAATAAGTAATAAGGATTAGGGATTAAGGATAAAGGATAATGGTTAGGGATTAGGGATTAGTGATGCTGGTTAATGATTATGAATTATGGATTAAAGATTGATAGATTATTTATTAAATATTAGGGATTTAAGATTGAGTATTATGGATTAGGGAATAAGGACTAGGGATTAAGGATTGGAGATTAGTTATTAACTATTTAGGATTTTGGATTAGATATTAGAGATTAGGGATTAGGATGAGAATTAAGGATTAGAGAATAGGGATTTAGGATTAGGGACTAGTGATTAAGGATTAGGGATTAATGGTTAAGGATTACAAATTAGAGATTTGGTATTATGGATTGTAGATTAGGTTTTAGGAATAAGGTATTAGAGATTAAGTTTTGGAGAATAGATATTAAAAATAGAGATTAGGGATTGAGGATTAAAGATGGATTAGAGATTAAAGATTAAGAATTAAAAATTAAAAATGAGGGATTAAATATTAGGGCATAGGGATTAGAGATTAGGGAATACGGATTACGAATTAGAGAGGGAGGGATTGAGGATTAGAGATTAGGTATTAGGGATTATGGATTAAGGATTATGGAGCAATGGATTAGGTATTTGCATTAGGGATTAAGGATTGTGGATAAGAAACTAGAGATTAGGGTTTAGGGATTAAGGATTATTGATTAAGAAATAGGCATTAGGGAATAAGTAATAAGGATTAGGGATTATGGATTAAGGATTAGTGATAAGGGATTAGAGATGATAGGATTAATGATTAGGGATTAAGAATTTATTGTTAAAGATTAAGGATTTAGAGTTAAGGATTACGGATTCAAGAATATGGATAAGGGATTAAGGATTAGAGATAAGTGAATAGGGATTCCAAGGTTTAGGATTAAGTATTATAGATTAGAGATTAGGGACTAGGGATTAAGGGATTAAGATTAGGTTATAGATTAGAGATTAGGGGTTATGGATTAGAGATTAGTGGTTAAGGATTAAAGATTAGAGATTAATGATTAAAGATTAAGGATTAGGGATTATAGATTATAGATTAAGGAATAAGGATTAGGAATTAAGTGTTAACTATTCGGGATTAAAGATTAGAGTTTAAAGAATAGACTTTAGAGATTAAGAATTTGGTACTAAGGATTAATAATGAACTAAGGATTAAGAATTAAAGATTAGGTATTAGAGATTAGGGAATAAAGAGAAGAAAGAAGCGACAAGAAGAAAGAATAAAGAAGGAGAAGGAACAAGAAAGAAGAAAGAATGAAGAAGAAGAATAAGAGGAAGAAGAAAAGGAAGAAGAAGAAGAAGAAGAAAATGAAGAAGAAGATGAAGAATAAAGAAGAAGGAAGAAACAAGAAAGAGCAAAGACGAAAGAAAGAAGAAGGAAGAAGGAAGAAGGAATGTGGAAGGAAGAAGGGAGATGGATGAAGAAAGAAGAAAGAGGAATGAAGAATGAAGAAAGAAGATTAAGGAGGAGAAGTAGAAGGAGAAGGAGGAGGACAGTGAGAACAAGCAAGAAAAGGAGAAGAAAAAGAAGTGGAAAAGAAAGAAGAGGATGTACAGGAAGAAGAAGAAGGGAAAGAAGAATAAAATGAAGTGGAAAAAGAAGAAGTAAAAGAAGGGGAAGAAGATGAAGAAAAAGAAGGAAAAGAAGAATAAGAGGAAGAAAAACAAGAAGATAAAGAAGAAGAAGAAGAAGAAGAAGAAGAAGAAAAAGGAAAATAAGAAGAAGAAGTAGTAAAAGATTAAGAAGGAGAGAAAGAAGAAGAAGACAAGTTGAACCATTAGAAGAAGAAGAAAATGAAGAAGAAGAAGAAAATGAAGAAGAAGAAGTTGAAGAAGAATAATAATAAGTTCAATATGGAGAATAGGTAAAAGAAGTAGAGGAAGGAGTAGAAGAAGAAGAGAAGAGAGAAAGAGGAAGGAGAAGAAGAAAAAGTGGAAGAACAAGAACAAAAGGAACAAGAAGAAGAAGAAGAAGTAGTAGTAGAAGAAGAAGTAGAAGAAGAAGTTGGAGAAGAAGAAGCAGAAGAAGAGGAAGAAGAATTGGAATATGAGATAAGGAAGAAGAAGGAGAAGAAGTAAAAGAAGAAGTCGAGGAAGAAAAAGAAGAAAAAGATTAAGATCTAGAAGAGGAAGAAGAAGAAAAAGTTGATGAAGAAGAAGAAGATGGAGAAGAAGAATGAGGAGGAGAAGAAGAAGAAGTAGAAGGAGAAGAAGAAGAGGAGGAGGAGGAAGAGGATGAAGAGAAAGAAGAAGAAGAAGATTAAGTAGTAGAAGAAGAAGAAGATGAAGAAGTCGAAGAGGAAGAAGAAGAAATAGAAGAATATGAAGAGGAAGTAGTAGAAGAAGATAAAGAAGAAGAAGAAGAAGAAAAAGAGAAAGTCGAAGAAGTAGAAGAAGAAGAACGAGAGGAGGATGAGGAAGAAGAGGAAGAACAAGAAGAAGAAGACGAGGAAGAAGGAAAGGAGGAGGAAGAAGAAAAAGAAGAAGAAGATATGGAAGAAGAAGGGGAAGAAAATGAATAACTGTATGAATAAGAAGAGGAAGAAGAAGAGAGAAAGACAATGAAGAAGATGAAGAAGAAAAAGAACAAGAAGAAAAAGAGGAAGAAGAAAAATAAAAGAAGAAAAAGTAGTAGAGGAGGTAGAAGAAATACAACAATAGTTCGAAAAAGTAGAAGAAGAAAATCAAGAAGAAGAGGAAAAGAAAGAAGAATAGGAATTAGTACAAGATGAATAAGAAACAGAATAAGAAATGGGATAGGGAAAGGAAGGAGAAGAAGATAAGTAAGTAGAAGAAGAAGAGGAACAAGAGAAAGAAGGGGAATAAGAAGGCATAGAAGTAGAAGAAGAAGAAGAAGAAGAAGATGAAGAAAAAGAAGAAAAAAAAGAAGTAGAATATGATGAAGAGAAGAAGAAGAAGAAGAAGAATATAAAGTAGAAAAGGAAAAATATGAAGAGGAGGAGGAAGAAGAAGAAGAAGAAGAAGAAGAAGAAAAGGAAGAAGAGAAAAAGAAGTAGAACAAGTAGAAGAAGAAGATAGAGAAGAAGAAGAAAAATAAGAAGAGGAGAAATAGGAAGACAAGGAAAGAGAAAAAACGAAATAAAAGGAAGAAGAAGAAGACGAAGATGATGATGATGAAGAAGAAGCAGAAGAAGAAAAAGAGAAAGAAGAAAAATAAGATGAAGAAGAAGAAGAAGTGGATGAAAAGTAGTTGAAGAAGAGGAAGAAGAACAATAAGAAGAGGAAGAAGAATAAGAAAACACAAGAAGAAGAAGAAAAAGAAGAAGTGGAGGAAGTAGAAGAAGAAGAAAAAGGAGAAGAAGAGGAAGAAGGGGAAGGAGTTGAAGAAGAAGAAGAAGAAGAAGAAGAAGAAGATAAAGAAGAAGTTGAAGAAGAACAAGAAGAAGTGAAAAAGGCAGAGGGAGAAGAACAAGTGGAAGAAGAAGAAGAAGTAGAAGAAGCAAAGAAGAAGAAGAAGAAGAAGAAGAAGGAAAAGAAGAAGAAGAAGAAGAAGATGATGATGAAGAAGAAGAAGAACAAGAGGGAGAAGAAGTAGAAGAGGAAGTAGAAAAAAGTAAGAAGAAGATGAAGAAGAAGAAGATGAAGAAGAAGAAGAAGAGGAAGAAGAAACACAAGAAGAAGAATTAGAAGAAGAAGAAGAATTAGTAGTAGTAGTGCTAGTAGTAGCTGTAGAAGAAGAAGAAGAAAAAGAAGAGGAAGTAAAAGAAGAAGGGACAGATGATGAAGAAGAAGAAGGAAAAGAAAAAGAAGAAGAGGAAGAAGAAGATGAAAATAGAAAAAGAAGAAAAACAAGAAGTAGAAGTAGAAGAAGAAGAAGACAAAGAAGAAGCAGAAGTAGTAGAAGAAGAAGAAGAAGAAGAAAGAAGAAGAAAATGAAGAAGTGAAAGAAGAAGAAGTAGAAGAAGAAGAGGAAGAAGAAGAAGAAGATGATGATGAAGAAGAGGAAGAAGGAGAAGTGTATGAAGAAGGAGAAGAAGAAGAAGAAGATCAGGAAGTAGAAGAGGAAGAAGAGAAAAAAGAAGAGGAAGAAGAATAGGAAAAGGAAGAAGAGGAAGGGCAAGAAGAAGAAAATGAATAAGAAGAAGAAGAAGAACAAGAGGAAAAGGAAAAGAAAAAGATGAAGACAAAGAAGAAGAAGAAATAGAAGAAGAAGATGTTGAAAAATTAGGGGAAGAAGAAGAAGAAGAAGGAGAAGGAGAAGAAGAAGAAGAAAAATAAAAAGAAGAGGCAGAACAAGAAAAGAAGAATAAGAAGAGGGAGAAGAAGAAGAAGAAAAAGAAGAAGTAGAACTAGTAGAGGAGGAGGAAGAAGAAGAAAAAGAAGAAGAGGAAGATGAGCAAGGTGATCAAGAAGAGGACGAAGAAGAAGAAGAAGAGGACGAGGAAGAAGAGGAAGTATAAGAAGAAGAGAAAGAAGAAGAAGAAGGAGACGAAGAAAAAGAAGGAGAAGAAGAAAAAGAATAATGAAAAAAAGGAAGAAGAGGCAGAAAAATACGAAGAAGATGAAGAAGTACAAGTGGAAGAAGAAGAGGAGAAAGAAGATGAAGTAGAAGACGTAGATAAGGAAGAGGAAGAGGAGATGAATTATGGATAAAGGATTAGGGGTTAGGGATTTAGGAAAGAAGGATTAGGGATCCAAGACAATGGGTTAATGGTTAGGGAGATGGGTTTAAAAGATTAGGGTTTAGGCATTAGGTATTAAGGATTAAGGACTTGGGAGTTAGCAATTAGGGATTAGGGTTTAGGTGTTATGGATTGCGGATTAGAGATTAGGGAGTAAGTAATAGGGATTAGGGATTAGTGATTAAAGATTATGAATTATGGATTAGAGATTAGGCATAAAGGGATAAATTATTAGGGATTAGAGATTAAGAATTAAGAATTAAATATTAATTATTAAGAATTAAGGATTAGAAACTATGGACTTAAGGCTAAGGTTTAAGAATTAAGAAATAAAGATTTGGAATTAAGGATTTTAAATTAGAGATTAAGGATGCAAGTTTGAAGATTAGATTTTAAATGATTAAGATTAGGACTATTGATTGGGGATTAGGGTTTAGGGATTAGCGATAAATGATTAAGGGTTAGAGATGAGATATTAAGGATTAAGGATAATAAATTATAGATTATGGATGAAGGAGTAGGGATTAGGTACTAAGGATTAGAGTTTAAGGATTAGAGATTAGAGGTTAAAGATTAAAGATTAAGAATTAAACATTAAGAATAGATTAGGGAATAAGGTTTAGAGATTAAGGATTAGGCATTTGAGAGAAGGAAGAAGGAAGAATGGAGAGAAAGGAAGAAAGAAGATGGCAGAAGGAAGAAGGAAGAAGGAAGAAGAAAGAAAGAAGAAAAAGAAGAGGAGGAAGAAGAAGAGGAAGAATAAAGAAGAAAGAAGAAAGAAGGAAGAAGGAAAAAGGAAGATGGAAGAAGGAAAGAGGAAGGAAGAAGGAAGAAAGATGGAAGGAGAAAGAAGAAAGTAGAAATTAGAAAGAAGAAAGGAGAATGCAGGAAGAAGAAGAAGAAGAAGAAGAAGGAGAAGGAGAAGGAGAAAGAGAAGGAAGATGTATAGAAGAAGAAGGAGAAGGAGAAGGAGAACGAGAAGGAGAAGGAGAAGGAGAAGGTGAAGGAGATGGAGAAGGAGAAAGGGATGGAGATGTAGTAAGAGAAGGAAAAGGAGGAGAAGGAGAAAGTCAAGGAGAAGAAGAATAAGAAGACGAAGAAGAAGAAAAAGAAATGGAAGAAGAAGAAGAAGAAGAAGAAGAAATAAGCGAACAAGAAGAAGAAGAAGAGGAAGAGGTAGATGAGGAAGAAGAGGAAGAGGAAGAAGAAGAAAATAAGGAGGAAGAAGAAGAAGAAGAGGAAGAAGAAGAAGAAGAGGAAGAAGAAGAGGAAGAAGAAGAAGAAGAAGGGGAAGACAAAGAGGAACAAGAAGAAGAGGAAGAGGAGATGGATTAGGGATTAGGGGTTAAGGATTAAGAATTAAGAATTAAGGAGGAGGTTTAGAGATTAGAGAATATAGATTATAGAATAAGGAGGGAGGGATTGAGGATTAGAAATTAGGTATTAGGAATTATGGATATGGGATTAATGAGGGTGATTAGGTATCAGCATTTAAGAATAGGGATTATGGATAAGTAATTAGGGAATTTGGTGTAGGGATTAATGATTATTGGTTAGGGAGTAGGCATTAAAGAATATGTTATAAGGATTAGGGATTACATATTAGAGGTGAGGGATGAAGGGATTAATGATTAGGGATTAAGAATCATGGATTATAGATTAAGGGATTAATCATTAAAGATTAGAGATTAAGGATTAAGAATTATAGATTAAGGAATAAGGATTAGGAATTAGAGATTCATGATTAGGGATTTAGGATTTAAAATTAGGCATTAGAGACTAGAGATTAGGAATTAGAGGTTGAGGGTTTAGGATTAGCATTGGGATTAAAGATTATGGTTTTGAGATTAGGGATTATGGATTAAATAATAGAGATTAAGGTTTCTAGATTATAGATTATAGATTATAGATTATAGATTAAGGATTGTAGATTAGAAATTAGATATTAGGGCTTAAGGATTAGAGATTACAGTTTAAGAAATAGAGAATAGGGAATAAGGTTTAGATTTTTGAGATTAAGGGTGGATTAAGGCTTAAGGATTAGGGATTACGGATTAGGCATTAGAGAATAAGGAGAAGGAAGAAAGAAGAAGGAAAAAGGTAGAAGAAGATGATGAAAGAAACATGAAGAAGGAAGAAAAAAGAAGGGAAAAGAAAGAAAAAGAAGAAAAGGAAGATGAAGAAGAAGAAGAAGAAGAAAAGGAAGATGAAGAGGAAGAATGAAGAAGATAAATGAAAGAAGAAAGAAAAAAAGAAAAAGAAAGAAAAAAAGAAGAAAGAAAGAATAAGGAAGAAGGAAGGTGGAAAGAAAAGGAAGATAGAAGAAGGAAGAAGAATGAAGAATGAAGAAAGTATAAAGAAGAAAGAAAAAGGAAGAAGAAGAACAAGAAGAAGAAGAAGAAGAAAGAAAGATAAGGAGGAGGACATGGAGAAGGAGGAAGGGAAAGAGAAGGAGATCAAGAAAGAGGAGAAAAAAGAGAAGGAGAAGGAGAAAGATAAGGGGAAGGAGAATGAGAGGACGAAGAAGGAGTAGAAGTAGTAGGGGAAGAAGAAGAAGAAGAAGTAGAAGAACAAGAAGAAGTAGAAGTACAAAAAGAAGAGAAGATGAAAAAAAGAAAAAGAAGAGGTAGAAGAAGAAGTAGAAGAAGATGATGTTGATTAATAAGAAGAAAATGAAGAAGAAGAGGAAGAAGTAGAAGGAAAAAGGAAGAAGAAGAGGAAAAAGTAGAAATGGAAGAAGTAGAAGAAGAAGAATAGGAAGACAAAGAGGAAGAATAAAGAAGAAAGATTAAAGAAGAAAGGAAAAAGAAGAAGAAAGAATGAACAAGGAAAAAGGAAGGTGGAAGGAAGAAGGGAGAAGGAAGAAGGAAGAAGAATAAAGAATGAAGAAAGTACAAGGACGAAAGAAGGAAGAAGAAGAAGAAGAAGAATAAGAAGTTGGAGAAGGACGTGGAGAAGGAGGAGGGGAAGGAGAAGGAGAAGAAGAAGGAGAAGGAGAAGGAGAAGGAGAAGGAGATGCATAAGAAGAAGGAGAAGGAGAAGGAAGAGAAGAAAAAGAAGGAGAAGGAGAAAGATGAGGGATAGGAGAATGAGAAGGAGTAGCAATAGAAGGAGAAGAAGAAAAAAAAGGCAAAGAAATAAAAAAAGAAGAAGAGGAAAAAGAAGAAAAAGAAGAACAATAAGAAGAAGTAGAGGAAAAAGAAATATAAGAAAAGAAGAATAATGAGAAAAAAAGCATGGAAGGAAAAGAGAAGAAGTGGAAGAAGAAGAACTAGAAAAAGAAGAAGAAGAAGTAATTAGAGATTATGGTATTGGGATTAAGCATTATGGATTAAAGAATCGGGATTGAGAATAAGTAATAGGGATTAAGGATTAGGGTTTGTGGATTACTTATTGAAGGATTAATGATCAACAATTAGATATTAGAGATTAAGGGTTAACTACTAATGATTATGAATTAGGGGTTTAGAAATAAGGATTATGAATTAATGAATAGGGATAAAGGGTTTAGGATTAGAGATTATTGATTAGGGATTTCAGATGTCAGTTTAGGAATTAAAGATTAAGGATTAAGGATTAATGATTAAGCAATTATAATTATGATTAAGGTCTAGGAATTAGGGATTTGAGATTAAGGAGGGGACTAAGGATTTGGGAATATACATTATAGATTAGGGAGAGAGGGATTGGATATTTTAGATTAGATGTTGGGGATTAGAGATTAGGTATTAGGGATTTGTTATTAAGCATTAGGGATTAGAGGTTAAGGTTATGGATTAAGGATTAAAGATTAAAGAATAAAGATTATAGATTATGGATTACAAATTAAGGATTATAGTTTAAGGATTAAAGATTAGGAAGTGGGGATTATAAAATAAGTAATAAGGATTAGGGATTAAGGATAAAAGATAAGGGTTAGAGATTAGGGATTAGTGGTGCTAGGTTAATGATTAGGGATTATGGATTAAAGATTGAGAGATTATTTATTAAAGATTAGGGATTTAAGGTTGAGGGTTATGGATTAGGGAATAAGGACTATGGATTAGGGATTACAAATAAGTTATTATGATTTGGGATTTTGGATTAGATATTGGAGATTAGGGATTAGGATGAGAATTAAGGATTAGAGAATAGGGATTTAGGATTCGAGACTAGTGATTAAGGATTAGGGATTAATGGTTAAGGATTACATATAAGGGATTAGGTATTATGGATTGTAGATTAGGTTTTAGGAATAAGGTATTGGGGATTAAGTTTTAGAGTTAAAAAATAGAGATTAGGGATTAAGGATTAAAGATGGATTAGAGATTATGAATTAAGATTTAAGAATTAGGAATGAGGGATTAAAGATTAGGGCATAGGGATTAGAGATTAGCGAATACGGATTATGAATTAGGGAAGGAGGGATTGAGGATTAGAGACTAGGTCTTAGGGATTGTGGATTAAGGATTATGGAGGGAGTGAATAAGTATTTGCATTAAGGATTAAGGATTATGGATAAGCAACTAGAGATTAGGGTTTAGGGATTAAGGATTATTGATTAAGCAATAGGCATTAAGGAATAAGTAATAAGGATTATGGATTATGGATTATGGATTAAGGATTATGGATAAGGGATTAGAGATGATAGGATTAATGATTAGGGATTAAAAATTTATTGCTAAAGATTAAGGATTTAGAGTTAGGGATTATTGATTCAAGAATATGGATTAGGGATTAAGGATTAGAGATTAGTGAATAGGGATTCCAAGGTTTAGGATTAAGTATTATAGATTAGAGATTAGGGACTACGGATTAAGGGATTAAGATTAGGGTTATAGATTAGAGATTAGGGGTTATGGATTAGAGATTAGTGGTTAAGGATTAAAGATTAGAGATTAATGATTAAAGATTAAGGATTAAGGATTATAGATTATAGATTAAGGAATAAGGATTAAGAATTAAGTGTTAACTATTAGGGATTAAAGATTAGAGTTTAAAGAATAGACTTTAGAGATTAAGAATTTGGTACTAAGGATTAATAATGAACTAAGGATTAAGAATTAAAGATTAGGTATTAGAGATTAGGGAATAAAGAGAAGAAAGAAGAAAGAAAGGAGAAGAAGAAAGAATAAAGAAGAAGGAAGAATAAAGAAGAAAGAATGAAGAAGAACAAGAGGAAGAAGAAAAGAAAGAAGAAGAAGAAGAAGAAAAGGAAGAAGTAGATGAAGAATAAAGAAGAAAGACGAAACAAGAAAGAAGAAAGAGGAAAGAAAGAAGAAGGAAGAAGGAAGAATGAATGTGGAAGGAAGAAGGGAGAAGGATGAAGAAAGAAGAAAGAGGAATGAAGAAAGAAGATTAAGGAGGAGAAGTAGAAGGAGAAGGAGGAGGAGGTCAGGGAGAACGAGCAAGAGAAGGAGAGGGAGATGTAGAAGGAGATGGAGAAGGAGTAGGTGAAGGAGAAGAAGAAGGAGGTGGAGAAAGACAAGGAGAAGGAGAAGGAGAAGAAGAAGAAGTAGAAGAAGAATAAGTAGAAGAAGAAGAAGAAGAAGAAAAAGATGATGATGTAGAAGAAAAAGAAATAGAAGAAGAAGTAGGAGAAGAAGAAGATGAAGAAGAAGAAGAAGAAGGAGAGATGGACAAAGGATTAAGGATTAGGGGTTAGTGATTTGGGTTTAGGTATTAAGTATTAAGGAGAGAGGGATTATGTATTAGGTGTTAGGGATTAAGGATTAAGTTTTAGATATTAGAGCTTATGGATTAATAATTAGGGATTAGGGTTAGGAATTAAAGATTATGGATTTGGGAGTTGGGATTATGGAATAAGTAATAGGGATTATAGATTAAGGATTAAGAATTAAGGATTAGTGATGAAGGGATTAATGATTATAGATAAAGGATTAGGGATGATGTATTAACGGATTAATTACTAAGGGCTGTAGATTAGTGATTTTGGACTATGAATTATTAATTAAGGATTAGAGATTATGGGTCTATGATTATTAATATGTGATTTGAGATTCAAGATTAAAGATTAAACAATTATAATTTAGATTGAGGACTAGGGATTTGGGATTTGGCATTGAGGTGGGAGGGATTATGGATTTTGGAATAGAGATGATGGGTTAGGAAGATAGGGTTTGGGGATTTGAGATTAGGTATTAGGGAATAGGGATTAGGAAAGGAGGGATTAAGTATTAAGTATTAATAGTTAGTGATTAATGATTAGGGATTAAAGATTAAGTATTATTGATTAGTAACTAGGCATTAGGGTTTAAGGATTATGGATTAGGGAGTAGGGATTAAGGAATATATAATATAGAATTGGGATTAAGCATTAAGGAATAGAGCCTAGGGATGAAAGGATTAATGATTACGGATTTGGGATTATGGATTAATGATTAAGGGGTTAATTATTAAAGATTAGGAGTTAGGATTAGGGATTACAGATTAAGGAATATAGATTAGGAATAAGAGATTAGAGATTAGTGATTAGGGATTTGGGATTCAAGATTAAGTATTAGAGACTAGAGATTAGGGATTAGAGATTAAAGGATTACTATTAGGATTAGTGATTAGAGAGTAAAAAATTGGGATTAGAGATTAAGGATTAGAGATTAGGGATTAGGTACTATAGATTATAAATTAGAGATTAGGGATTAGGAATTAGGTATTAAGAATTAAGGTTTAGAGATTAGAAATTAAGGATTAACGATTAGGGAATGGGGATTAAGGTTGAATTACAGATTAAGGATTAAGGATTAGGGATTATTGATTAAGGAAATCAAAGAAGGAAGAAGGAAGAAAGAAGAGGGAAGAAGGATGTAGGAAGAATGAAGAAGGAAGAAGAAGATAAGTATGAAGGGGAAGAGGAAAAAGAGGAGGAAGAAGAAGAGGAGGAAGGAGAAGAGGAAGAATAAAGAAGAAACAAGAATGTAGATAGAAGGAAGAAATAAGAAGGAAGAAGGAAGAGCGAGGAAGAAGGAAGAAGAAAGAAGAAAGAAGAAAGAAGAAATAAGAAAGAAGAAAGAAAAAGGAAGAAAGAAGAAGAAGAAGGAGAAGAAGAAGAAGAAGAAGTTGAAGGAAAAATTGGTGGACATGGTGGAGGTGGAGCTGAAGGAGAAGGAGAAGTAGAGGAAAAAGGAGGAGGAGATGGAGAAAGAGAAGGAGAAGTAGAAGGAGGAGAAGGAGGAGTTGGGAAAGGAGAAGGAGAACGAGATAGACAAGGATACAGAGAAGAAGGAGTAGAAGAAGAAGGAGGAGTAGAAGAAGAAGGTGGAGAAGAAGAAAGTAAAGAAATAAAAGAAGAAGAAGGAGAAGAAGAAGAAGAAGAAAACAAGAAGAAGAAAAGGAAGAAGAAGAAGAAGAGGAAGAAGTAAAGGAAGATGAAGAACAAGAAAAGGAGGAGGAAAATAAGAAGAAGAAGAGGATGAAGAAGAAGTAGAAGAAGAAGAAGAAGAAGAAGAAGAATAATAATAATAAGAAGAAGAAGAGAAAGATAAGGAATAAGATGATGAAGAAAAAGAAGATGTAGAAGAAGAAGAAGAAGAAGAAAAAAAAAGCAGAAGAAGAAGAAGAGGAGAAAGAAGAAGAAGTAGGAGAAGAAAAAGAGATGGATTAAGGATTAGGAATTAGAGGTTAGGAAATAAGGATTAAGAAGAGAAGAATTAAGGATTATTAGAAATTAAGGATTAGTGATTAGTGATAAATGATTAAGGACTATGGATTGGCAATTAGAGATTAGGGTTTATGGATTATGAATTATGGATTAAGGAGTTTAGATTATTGAACATGTAATAAGGATTAGAAATTAAGGATTAAGGATTAAGGATTATGGATTAGGGATTAATGGCATAATGATTAGAGATTAAAGATTAAAAATTAAGGATTAAGAGATTAATTACTAAAAATTGTAGATTAGGGATTTAGGATTAGAGAATATGGATTAGATAATAAGGATAAGGGATTAAGAATTAGAGATTATTGATTAGGGATTTGGGAAGTAGGATTATGGATTAGAGATTATGGATCAAGTATTAGAGGTTAAGGATTTTTTATTTGTGATTGAGGGAGGGATTAATGATTTAGGAATACAGATTACGAATTAGGAAGGGAGTTTTTGGCGATTTGAGATTAGGTATCAAGTATTAGGGATTATTGATTAAGGAGGGAAAGATTAGATATTATGCATTAGGGATTAAGGAGTAGGGATTAGGGATTATGGATTAGCAATTAAGGATTATGATTTAAGGATTAAAGATTACAAATTAATGAGTAGAAATTATGGAATAAATAATATGCGTTAGGGATTAACAATTAAGGATTAAGAAATATGGTTGAAGGGATTAATTATTAAAAATTGTAGATTTAGGATTAGAGATTATAGATAAGAGAATAAGGACTAAGGATTAGGGATTAGAGATTAGTTATTAAGGATTTAAGATTTATGATTAGATATTACAGCTTAGGGATTAGAGATTAAGGGATTAAGATTAGAAATAAGGATTAGATAATAAGGATTAAGGATTTGGGATTAGTGATTTAGGATTAAGAATTAGAGATTAAGGATTAGAGTTTAAGGATTCAGTATTATTGATTATAAATTAGAGATTAAGGGTTAGAAATTAAGGATTATGATTTAGGTATTTGAGATTAAGGTTTAGAGAATAGAGATTATAGATGGATTAATGATTTAGGATAAAGATTAGGAATTAAGAGTTAAGGATTACAGAAAAGAGAAAAGGAAGAAGGAAGAAGGAAGAAGAAGAAGGCAGAAAGAAGAAGAAAAGGAAGAAAAAAGAAGAAGAATAGAAAGTAGAAGATGATGAAGAAGAAAAAGAAGATGAGGAGAAATAATAATGAAGAAAGAAAGAAGAAAGAAGAAAGAAGAAAGAAGAAGAAAGAAAGAAGAAAAAAGAAGGAAGAAGGAAGGTGGAAGGTGGAAGGTGGAAGGAAGAAGAAAGAAGTTAAAAGAAAGAAGAAAGAAGAAAGAAGAAGAAGAAGTAGAAGAAGAAGATGAAGGAGAAGGGGGAGGACTTGAAGAAGGAGAAGAAGAAGTAGAGGAAGGAGTAGAAGGAGAAAAAGAAGAAAAAGAAAAGGTAGAAGAAGAAGAGGAAGAAGAAGTAATAAAAGAAGAAGATGAAGAAGATGATGAAGAGGAGGATGAAGAAGAAGAATAAGGAGAGGAATTCGAGAAAGAAGAGGAAGAAGAAGAAGAAAAAGAAGAAGAGGAGGAAGAAGAAGATGAAGAGGAAGAGGAAGAATGAAAGGAAAAAAAAGAAGAAGAAGAAGAGGAAGAAGAGATGGATTAGAGATTATGGATTCTTGTTTATGGATTAAGGATTTAGGAGGGAGCGCTTATGGATTAGGTGTTAGGGATTAAGGATTAGGGATTAGGGTTTAAGGATTAGGGTTTAGGGATTAGTAATTAAGGATTAGGGATTAGAGATTAAGGATTAAGGATTAAGGATTATAAAGTATGAATTATGGAGTAAGTAATTAGGATTAAGGATTAAGAATTTAATTAATGGGATTAATGATTAGGGATTAGAAACTAAAGTTTAATGGATTAATTACTAAGAATTGTAGATAAAGTTTTTAAAATTAGGGATTATGGATTAGGAAATAGGGATTAGAGACGAAGGATTGGAGATTTCTGATTAGGGATTCGTGATTAAGGATTACAAATTAGAGATTAGGGATTAGGGATTAGAGATTTTGTGATTATAATTAGGATTAAGGACTAGAGATAAATTTCTAGGGATTAAGGAGTAAGGGATTAAACATTTGTGAATATAGATTACAAATTAGGGGGAGAGGGATTATGGAGTATGAATTCAAGATTAGGCATTTGAGATTAGGGAATAGGGAAGGAGATATTAAGTGTTGCAATTAAGGATTAAGTAAGTGACTAGAGATTTGAAATTATGGATTAACAATTAACGGTTAATGTTTAGGGATTAAGTATTATAGATTAGGGGGTAGGTTTAGGGATGAGAAAAATTAATGATTAGGGATTAGTAATTAAGGATTCAAGTTTAGAGATTAAGGATTATAGATAAGGGAGTAAGGATTAAGAAATAAGTAATAGGTATTATGGATTAAGGATTAAGGATTAGGGATTAAGTATGAAGGGATTAATAATTAAGGATTAGGTTTTATGGATTAATGTTTATGGATTAGAAATTAAGGATTAGGGTTAAGAGATTAAGGATTATGGACTAGGGAGAAAAGATTAGGGAATAAGTAATAGGGATTAAGGATTAAGGATGAAGTGAGTAATGATTAAGGATTAAAGATTAAAAAATTAAAGGATTAATTGTTAAAGATTAGTGATTTAGGATTAGGGATTGTAGATTAGGGATTTGGGATTTAGGATTAGTATTAGATATTTGGGATTAAGGATTAGGAATTAGAGATTAAGGGATTAGGCTTAGGATTAGGGATTGGTGATTAATTATTAGTGATTAAAGTTAAAGAATATGGATTAGAAATTAAGGATTACAAAATATGGATTATAGATTAAGGATTTGGGATTAGAAATTAGGTATTAAGTATTAGAGTTTAGAGTTTGGAGATTAGGAAATAGAGATTAGGTATTAAGGATTTAGGCTTAAGGATTAAGAATGGATTAGGAATTTAGGATAAACGATTAAGGATTAATGATTAGAGATTAAGAAAAAGCTAGAAGAAAGAAGGAAGAAGGAAGAAGGAAGAAGAAGGAAAAAAGAAGGAAGAAGGAAGAAGTAAAAAAGAAGAAGGAAGAAGGAAGAAGAAATAAGGAAGAAGAAGAATAGAAAAAGAAGAAGAAGAAGAAGAGGACAAAGAAGAGAAAGAAGAAAGAAGAAAGAAGAAAGATGGATGAAGGAAGAAGGAAGGTGGAAGGATGAAAGGAGAAGGAAGAAGGAAGAACAAAGAAGAAGAACAAAGAAGAAAGAAGAAAGAAGAAAGATGAAAGAAGAAGAAGAGGAAGAAGAAGAAGGAGAAAGAGGAGGACATTGTGAAGGAGAAGGGGAACAAGAAGAAGATGGAGAAGGAAAGGAAGAAGGAGAAGGAGAAGGAAAATGACAAAGAGATGTTTAAGGAGGAGAAGAAGAAGGAGAAGGAGAAGAAGAAGAACAAGAACAAGAAGAAGAGAAAGATGAAGAAGAAGAAATTAAGAAGATGAAGAAGAAGAGGGAGAAGAAGAAGAAGAAGAAGAAGTGGAAGAAGAAGAAGAAGAAGTGGAAGTTGAGGAAGAAGAGGAGAAAAGAGAAGAAGATGGTTAGGAACAAGAAGAAGAGGAAGAAGAAGAAGAAGAAGAAGAAGAGGAAGAAGAAGAAGAGGAAGAGGGAGAAGAGATGGATTAGGGATTAAGGGTTAGGTATTTAGGATTAAGGAGGGAGAGATTATAGAGTAGGTGTCAGAGATTAAATATTAAGGATTAAAGTTTAGAGATTAGGGATTATGGATTAGTAATAAGGGATTACGGTTTAGAGATTAAGGATCATAGATTAGAGAGTTGAGATTAAGGAATAAGTAATTGGGATTATAGATTAATGATTAGAGTTGAGGAGATTATTAATTAAGGATTAAGAATTAGAGATTAGTGATTAGGGAATTGGGATTTATCATTTGGGATTAGGAATTAGGGATTCGAGATTAAGGGATTATAATTATCGTTAGAGATTAAGGAATAAGGATTAGGGAGGGAGGGATTAGGGATTTAGGAATGTAGATTAAAGATTAGGGAGGGAGGGATTGGGATTCAAGATTAGGTATTAGTGACTAAAGAGGGATAGAGTAAATGTTAGGCATTTTAATTGAAGATTAAAGACTAAGGATTTGGGATTTCGGATTAAGGATTAAGGATTAGAGATTAGCGATTAGGGATTTAGGGTTAGATATTAAAGATTAGAAATTAGAGATTAGAGATTAAGCAATCAAGATTAGGATTAGGATTAAAGATTAAGGATTAGAGATTTCGTATTATGGATTACAAATTAAGGATTAGGTATTATAGATTATAAACTAAAAATTAAGAATTAGAAATTATGTATTGGGATTAAGGTTTAGAGATTAGAGATTAGAGAATAGAGATTAGGGATTAAGGATTTGGAATTAGGGATTAAGGATTAAGGATAAATTAGGGATTAGGGATTATGGATTAAGGAAAAGGGAGAAGGAAGAAGAAGAAGAACGAAGAGAAAAGAAGGAAGAAGAAGAGAAAAAAAGAAGAAGTGGAAGAAGAAGACAAAGAAGAGGAGAAGAAGAAGAATAAGAAAAAGAAGAAGAAGAAGAAGAAGAAGAAAGAAAAAGATGAAGAAAAACAAAGAAAGAAGAAGAAAGAAAGAAGAAAAAGAAAAGAACAAGAAAGAAGAAGAAAGAAGAAAGAATATGGAAGAAGGAAGAACAAAGAAATAAGAAGCAAGAACAAAGAAATAAGAAGCAAGAATGAAAAAAGAAGAGGGAAGAAGGAAAACAGAAGAAGAAAGAGGAAAAAAGAAGAAAGAAGAAGAAGGAGGAAGGAAAATGAAATAAGAAAGAAGAAATATCCAAGTAAGATGAAGAAAAAGATGGAGAAGGAGGAGGAGGAGATGGTGGAGAAGGAGAAGGAGGGGTAGGAGAAGGTAATGGAGATAGATAAGGAGAAGGAGATGGAGGAGCAAGAGAAGAAGGAGAAGAAGAAGAGGAAGAAGAGGAAGAAGATGAAGAAGAAGAAGAAGAAGAAGAAGAAGATTAAGTAATAGAAGGAGAGGAAGAAGAAGAAGAAGTAAAGAGGATGAAGAAGTAGTAGAAGAAAAAGAACAATAAGAACAAAAAAGAAGCACCAGAAGAAGAAGAACTAGAAGTAGTAGAAGGAGTAATAGATGAAAAAGTAGTAGTAGAAGAAGAAGAAGGAAAAGGAGTACAACAAGAAGAAGAAGAAGAATAAGAAGAAGAAGAAATAAAAGAGAAAGAAGAAGAAGAAGAAGAAGAAGAAGAAGAAGGGGAAGAAGCAAAAGAACAAAAAAGGGAAAGAAAAGAAAGAAAAGAAGGAACAAAAACAAGTAGAGGAAGAATAAGAGGAAGAAGAAGAAGAAGAATAAGAAGAAAAGAAGTAGAAGAAGAAGAACAGGAAAAAGAAGATGAAGAAGTCATAGTAGTAGTAGTAGTAGTAGTAGTAATAGTAGTAGTAATAGTAGTAGAAGAAGAAGAGGAAGAAGATGAAGAAGAAGAAGAAGAGGAATAAGAAGAAGAAGAAGAAAAAAAAGTGTAAGAAGAAGAAGAAGAAGAAGAAGCAAAAGATGAGGAAGAAGTGGAACAAAAAGTAGAGAAAGATGAGAAAGAAGAAGAAGAAGAAGGCATTGACAAAGAAGAGGTAGAAGAGATGGATTAAAGATTAGAGATTAGAGGTTAGGGATTAGGGATTAGGGATTAAGGAATGATGGATTGGGGATTAGGTATATGAGAATATGGATTGAGAATTTAGGAGGGTGGGATTCAGGATTAAAGATTAGGGATTAAGTATTAAGGATTTGGGAGTTAGCAATTAAGGATTAAGGATTAGTGAGTTGGGATTAGGGAATAAGTAGTAGAGATTAGAGGTTAGGGATTAGGGATTAAGAATTACTGATTAGAGTTTAAAGACTAAGGATTAAGGGATTAATGATTAGGGATTAGAGATTAGGCATTAAGAATTAATAGAATAATTATTAACGATTAGGAATTAGAGATTGGGATTTTAGGTTAGGGATTAAGGACTAGAGAATAGGGATTAAGGATTAAAGATTAAAGATTAGAGATTAGTTATGCAAGATTCAGGATTAGGGACTAAAGATTAGGGATTATAGATTATGGATTAGGATTAGTATTAGAGATTAAGGATTATGGATTAATGATTAATCATTAATGGTTAAGGATTAAAATTAAGGATTATGCATTATAGATTAGGAATTAGGGATTAGGTATTTTGGATTACCATTTAAAGATTAGAGATTAAGGATAAGCATTAGTGGTTAAGGTTTAACGATGGATTAGTGATTAAAGAATAAGGATTAGGGATTAAGGATTAAGGACTAGGGAGATGGAGGAATGAAGAAAGAAAAAAGTAGAAAGAAGAAAGAAAGAAGAAGAAGAGGAGGAGAAAGAAGAAAAAGAAGTAGAAGAAGAAGAAGAAGAGGAAGAGGGAGAAGAAGAGGAAGAATAAAGAAGATGGAAGATGGAGGAAGGAAGAAGGAAGAAGGAAGAAAAAAGAATAAAGAAGAAAGAAAGAAAGAAAGAAAGAAAGAAAGAAGAAGAAGAAGAAAAAGTAGAAGTTAGAGAAGGAGAAGGAGGACGAGGAGAAAGAGGGGGAGAATGAGAAGGAGAAGGAGAAGGAGAAGGAGATGAGAAGGAAAAGGAGATGGAGAAGGAGAAGTAGAAGGAGAAGGAGAAGGAGAAAGACTAAGAGTAGCAGAAGGAGAGGAAGAAGTAGAAGGAGAAGGAGAAGAAGAAGAAGATGAAGAAAAGGAAGAAGTAGAGCAATAAAATGAACAAGAAAAGAAAGAAGAAGAAGAAGAAGAAGAAGAAAATAAAAGTCAAAAGAGATGGTTTAGAAATTAAGGATAAAAAGTTAAGGATTAAGGATTAGAGACTAAGGAATGAAGGATTAGAGATAAGGTATCGAAGAATACAGATTAAAGATTCGGGATGGATAGATTAGGGATTAAAGATTTGGGAGTTATCAATTAAGGATTTAGATTTAGGGATTTAGTATTAATAATTTGAGAGTAGTGATTAAGGAATAAGTAAAATGGATTAGAAATTAGAGATTAGGGTTTATGGATTAGAATAAGGGATTAAAAGAAAGGATTAATAATTACGGATTAGAGATTAGGAATTGGAAGTTTGAGGATTAATTATTAAAGATTAGGTATTAAGGATAGGAGATTAAGGAATAGGGATTAAGGATTAAGGATTAGAGATTTGTGATTAGGGATGTAGGTTTTAGGTTTAGAGATTAGAGATTAAAGATTAGAGTATATTGGATTAGCATTAGCATTAGAGGTTAAGGATTAGGGATTTATGATTAAGAATTACGAATTAAGGATTAGGGATTAGATTTTAAGCATTAGAGATTAGGGATTAAAGGTTAGAGATTAAAGATTAAGAAATTAAGATTAGTTATAGACTAAGGATTAGGGATTAAGGACTATGGTTTAGGCATTATGGATTAAGGATTAGGGAGATAGAAGAAGGAAGGAGAAAGAAGGTTGCAAGAAGAAGAAAGAAGAAGAAAAATAGGAAAAAGAAGAGGAAGAAGAAGAAGTTGAAGAAGAGGAAGAAGAAGAGAAAGAAAAAGAAGGAAGGAAGAAGGAAGAAGTAAGAGGGAAGAAGGAAGGTGGAAGGAAGAAGGAAGAAGGAAGAAGAAAGTATGATGGAAGAGTGAAGAAGGAAGAAGGAAGAAGAAAGAAGAAAGAAGAAAGAAGAAAGAAGAAAGAAGAACGAAGGAAAAAGAAAGAAGAAAGAAGATGATGAAGATGAACAAGAAGAACAAGGAGAACGAGAAGGAGAAGAAGGATAAGGAGAAGAAGGAGGAGAAGGAGGAGGAGAAGGAGATGGAGAAGGAAAAGAAGAAGCAGATGGAGAAGGACAAGGACGAGTAGATGGAGAATGAGTAAGAGAAGGAGAAAGGGAAGAAGAAAGCGAAGGAGGAAGTTAAAGAGAAGAAGAAGAAGAAGAAGAAGAAGAAGAAGAAGAAGCTGAAGAAGAAGAAGAAGAAGAAATAGAAGAAGATGAAGATGATGATGATGATGAAGAACAAGAGGTTGAAGAACAAGAGAAAGAAGAAGAGGAATAAGAAGAATAAGAAAAGAAGGGGAAGAAGAAAAGAAGAAGAAGAAAAGAAAGAAGAAGAAATAGAAGAAGAAGAAGGAGAAGAAGAAGAAGAGGAAGACGAAGATGAAAATGAAGAAGAACAACAACAAAAAAAAGAAATGCTTGAAGAAGATGCAGAAGAAGAATAGGAAGAAGAAGAGGATCTAGAGGAAGAAGAGAGGAAGAAGAAGAGGAAGAAAAAGAAGTAGAAAAGAAGAAGAGAAGGGTTAGGGATTACAAATTAAGGATGAACGGATTAGGGATTATAGGTTACAGATTAGGAGGGAGAGATTCGGGATTTAGGATTAGGGAGCCATGGATTGGGTATTAGGCATTAGGGTTATGGATTAAGGATTAGGGATTAGGGATTTTCAATTAAGGATTAGGGTTTAGGGATTAAGGATTATAGATTAGGAAGTTAGAATTAGGAATAAGTAACATGAATTAAGGATTAATGATTAAGAATTAGGGATTAAGGATGAAAGGATTAATGATTAAGGATTACAGATTTGGGATTAAGGATTAATAGATTAATTATTAAAGATTAGAGATTTAGAATTAAAGATTATGGATTAAGGAATAGGCATTAGGGATTAGAGATTAGTGATTAGAGATTTAGGATTAAGGGTTAGGTACTTGAGATTAGGGATGAGGGATTAGAGAATATGGATTAGTGATTAAAGGTTAGGGATTAGAGATTAAGAATTGGAGATTAAGGATTAGGGATTATGGATTATTAATTATGGATTATAGATTAGGGATTAAGGATTAAGAGGGCAAATAAGTAGAAGATGAGGAGGAAGAATAAGAAGAAGAAGAAGAAGAGGAAGAGGAAGAGGAGGAATAAAGAAAAAGGAAGAAAGAAAGAAGATGGAAGAAAGAAGAAAGAATTGGGGAATGTAGGTGGAAGGAAGAAGTAAGATGGAAGAAGAAAGAAGAAAGAAGAAAGAAGTAGTTGTAGTAATAGAAGAAGAGTAGAAGGAGGAGGAGAAGGAGATGAAGAACAAGAAGCAGAATTAAAAGGAGAAGGAGAAGACTAAAGATAAGGAGAAGGATAAGAAGAAGAAGAATAAGAATAATAACAAGAAAAAGATGAAGAAATAAAATAATAATAATATTAATAGTAAGAAGAAGAAGATGAAGAAGAGAAAGAAGAAGAGGAAGAAGAAAAACAAGAAAAGAAGAAATTGGTGAAAAAGAACAACAAGGAGAAGAAGAAGAAAAGGAAGAAGAAGTAGAAGAAGAAGAAGATAAAGAAGAAGAGGAAGATTAAGTGGAAGAAGAAGAAGAAAAGGAAGAAGAGGAGCAAGAAGTAGTAGTAAAAGAAGAAGAAGAAGAAGAGGAAGATTAGGAAGATGAGGATGATGAAGAAGAAGAGGAAGAAGAAGAAGAAGAGGAAGAAGAAGTAAATGAAAAAGAAGAGGAAGAAGAAGTGATTAAGGATTAAAAGTTTGGGATTGGGGATTAAGGATTAAGGTTGGAGGGATATAAGATTAGGTGTTAAGGATTAAGGATTATAAATCAAAGATTAAGGGTTAGGGATTAAGCATTAGGAATTAAGGATTAGGGATTGAGGAATAAGTAAATGGAATTCGAGATTAAGGATTAGGGACAGAGATTAGGGTTAAGGATTTGGGATGAAGAGATTAGTAATTAGGAAAAGAATTAATGGATTACATGCTAAGGATAAAGTATTAAGGATTTAGGATTAGGGATTACGAATTAGAGAATAAAGATTATGGATTAAAGATTAGAGATTAATGATTAGAGATTTGGATTCAAGATTGTGAATTAGAGATTAAGGATTAGGAATTGAAGATTAAGTGATTATGATTTGGATGAGGGATTAGTGATTAGGGATTAAGAATTAGAGATTAAGGATTAGAGGTTTGTGATTAGGGATTATGGATTACAGATTAGTTATTCGGTATTAGGGATCAAGGTTTAAGGATTAAAGATTAAGGATAAAGGATTATGTATTAGGGATTAAGGATGAATTAAGGATTAGAGGTTAAGGATCAGGGATTATGGATTAAGTTGAAAGATTAGAGATTAGGGATTAGGGACTAGAGATTAAGAAAGGATGGATTAGAGATTACAGATTAAATATTTGTAATAAAAAGATAAGGTAGGGAGGGATTAAGGTGTAGGGATTAAGAAATAAGGATTAAGTATTATGAAGAACAAGAAGGAGAAGAAGAAGAAGAAGAAGAAGAAGAAAGAGAAGAACAAGGAGGAGAAGGATCAGAGGAAGTAGAAGAAGAAGAAGAAGAAGGAGATGAGGAAGAAGAAGATGGTAAGGAGAAGGACAAGAAGGAAGAGGATGACGAGAAGGAGAAGAAGATAAAAAAGAAGAAGAAAAAGAACAAGAAGAAGTATAAGAAGATGAAAAAGAAGAGGAAGAGGAAGAAGAGGAAAAAGAAGAAGAAGAAGAAGAAGAAGAAAAAGAAGAGTAGGAAGAAGAAGTAGAAGAATAAGAGAAGAAGAAGTAGTAGAAGAAGAAGAAGAAGAAGAAGAAATAGAAGTAGAACAGGAAGAAGAAAGAAAAGAAGGAAAAAGAGAGTAGAAGAAGAAGAATAATAAGAAGAAGAAGCAGAAGAAGAAGTAGAAGAATATGAATAAGAAGTAAAAGAAGAAGAAAATAGTTTATGAATAAGGGAGGGATGGCTTAAAGGTCTTGTATTATGGACTTATGATTATGGATTAGAGATGTATTAGGAATCTGAGGTCAAGTATTAGAGATTAGGGATTAAGGCTTAGAGTTAGGAATTATTTATTTAGGATTAGCTATTCATTTTAGGGTTTATAGATTAGGGACTAGTGCATAGGGATTAGTGATTAAAGAAGAGGGCTTAAGGAATAGAGTCTAAGTATTAAGAATTAGGAATTAAGGATTTTGGATTAAGGATTAAAGGAATAGGGAATATAGATCATAGATTTAGATTTAATGGCTAAGGATTAAGGATTAGGGATAAGGGATTATGCATTAGGGATTATGGATTAGAGATTTGGGATTAAAGATTAAAGATTAGAGATTAGCGATTCAAGATTTGGGATTTTAGATTAAAGATTAGGGATTAGAGATTATGAGGTTAGGTATTTATGATTAAGGATTATGGATTAAAAATTAGGAATTAGAGATCAGTGATTAGGTATTAGGGATTAGAGATTAGCAATTAAGGATTAGCGATTAAGCATTATGGATTAGCGATTAAGGAATAGGGATAAGACATTAGGGTTTAGGGATTAGGGATTATGGATTAGGGAACAAGGATAGATATGGTATTAGTGATTTGAACTTTGGGATTTGGTAATTAGGGACAATAGATTTAGGCTTAGGGATTAGGCCTTATGGATTAAAGATTAAAGAGAGAGAGATTAAGGATTACAAATAAGGGATTAGGGATGAATGAGGTAAGAGATTAAGGATGAAGTTAGAGTAGGAGAAGAAGAGGAAGAAGAAGAAGAAGAAGAAGAAGAAGAAGAAGAAAGAAGAGGAAGAAGAAGGAGAAAGAAAGCAGAAGAAAGAAAGAAGATGAAGCAAGAGAAAAGAAAAAAGAAAGTAGAAAGAAGAAAGATGAAAGAGGAAAAAAGAAGGAAAAAGGAAGAACAAAGAAGGAACAAGGACGAAGGAAGAACGAAGAAGAAAAAAAGTAGGAAGAAGGAAGAAGGAAGGAGGAATGAAGAAGGAAGAAGGAAGAAGAAATAAGAAAGAAGAAATAAGAAAGAAGGAAGAAGAAGAAGACGATGATGGAGGAGGAAGACGAGGAGGAAGAAGAAGAAGAAGAAGAAGAAGAAGATGATGATGATGAAGAAGAGGAAGAAGATGAAGATGAAGAGGAAGAAGAAGAAGAAGTGGAAGACGAAGAGGAAGAAGAAGAGGAGGAAGAAGAAGAAGAAGAGGAGGAGGAGGAAGAAGAAGGAAGAAGAAGAAGAAGAGCAAGAAGAAGAATAATAAGAAGAAGAAGAAGAGGCCAAAGATAGAGAGGAAGAAGAGGAAAAAGAGGATGAAGAAGTAGAAGAAGACGAAGAGGTAGAAGGAAGAGGAAGAGGAAAAAGAAGAAAAGGAAGAAGAGGAAGAAGAGGGAGTAGAAGACGAGGAAGAAGAAGAAGATGATGAAGAAGAAGAAGAAGAAGATGATGATGATGATGAAGAAAAAGAAGAACAAGAAGAAGAAAGAAAAGAAGAAGAAGTAGTAGAAGAATAAGAATAAGCACAAAAAGAAGAAGAAAAAGAAGAAGAAAATGAAGAAGAAGAAGAAGAAGAAGAAGAAGATAAGAAGAAGAAGAAGAGGAAAGGGAAGAAGCAGAATAAGAAGAGAAATTGAGGAGTAAGGATTAAAAATTAAGGCTTAGAGATTAAGAAATAGGAATTAGGGTTATGGTAAAAGGATTAGAGATAAAGGATGAAGGATGAGGGATTTGGGAATAGGGCTAATAGAATAGGGTTTTTGGACAAGGGATTAGAAAATAAGGATTAAGGACTAATGATTTGAGATATAAGGGATTACAAATGCAAGCATTAAGGATTTGTGTATAGGGATTAGGGAGTATGGATTAGAGATTAGAGATTAGAGATTAGTCATTAGGGATTATAGATTAGCAATTAAGTATTATAGATTCAAGATACGGGATTAGAGATTAATATATTAAGTAATAAAGATTAGGGATTATGGATTAAGGATAAGGTATTAGGGATTAAGGGCTATGGATTTTGGATAGGGGATAGGAGAATAGGGATTAGAGATTATGGATTAAGGATTAGAGATTACAGATTATCGTTTAAGGATTAGGAGTTAAGGATTAACGATTAGGCATTATGGATTAAGGATTTATATTTAGAGATTAAGGATTTCAAATTAGTGTACAGGGATTGGAGGTTAGAGATTAGGGATTAATGGAATAACGATTAGCGAGGGAAGAATGAGGGATTATAGATTAAGGATTAGGTATTTGGGAATAATTATTAGGGATTAAAGATTAAAAAGATGAAAAAGAAGAAGTGGAAGAAGTAGAAGAAGAAGAAGAAGAAGTGGAAGAAGAAAAAGAAGAGGAAGGGAAAGAAGAAGAAGAACAAGAAGAAGAAGGATAACAGGAAGAAGAAGAAGAAGAAGAAGAAGCTAAAGAAGAAGAAGAAGAAGAAGAAGAAGAGGAAGAAGAAGGAGTGGAGATGAAGGAGGAGGAGGAGGAGAAGAAGAAGAAGAAAAAAAAGAAGAACAAGAACAAGAAGAAGAAGAATAAGATGAAGAAGACAAAGAAGAAGAAGAAGAAGAGGAAAAAGAAGAAGAAGAAGAAGAAGAGGAAGAACAAGAAGAAGAAGAAGAGGAAAAAAAAGAAAGAAGAGGAAGAAGAAGTAAAAGAGTAAGGGAAGAAGAAGAAGAAGAAGTAGTAGTAGTAGTAGTAGAAGAAGAAGAAGAAGAAGAAAGAAAAGAAGAAAACCAAGAAGTAGAAGAATAAGAACAACAACAAGAAGAAAAGGCAGTAGAAGAGGTAGAAGAATATGAATAAGAAGCATAAGAAGAAGAAAAAGAAGAAGAAGAAAATAGATTATGAATTAGGGAGGGATGACTTAAAGATTATGTATTATGGATTTATGATTAGGGATTTAAGATGGATTAAGAATTTTGGGTTAAGGATTAGAGATTAGGGATTATGGTTTA